>SKCR01036987.1:0-174510 GCA_019454045.1 Zanthoxylum bungeanum | reverse complement strand
ATTAAGGGCATACTGTTTCATCTGAAAACACAAGTCAAATGAAAGAACATAAATTTTGGACCAAATGATGCAAATTCAAATGAAAAAGTACAACTATTGACATTTGATATGTATCCCTAATAGCATCCCTTCATATTATAAATAGGCACATAATGTGCGCATATTATTTTTTTTATTCACTCATTCATTCTCTTTCTTCTTTCTTCTTTTATGGAGAAAAGTCTCATTAAGAAGTCATTTATGAGCATAAGTGTAAAGAGAGTTTCAACTAAAAAAGTTCATTATTCTTTTTAATTTGAAGTATATCTATCAATAAGAAGTGATTGTTATATCTTGAGAGGCAACATTTAAAACCGAAGTGCACCAATACAAGGTTGATTTTGTCTTAAGGTCAAGGAATCAAATTCCTATCTCGATCAAGTTAATCTATACCAGTATAATACTCAAATTTCATGTTCTACATTATTACTTTGTATAATATTTTAGTGTTGTTTATTACATTTAGTTTATGTTTCTTTTATGTAATTTTGTAACTTTGTAAGTTTGATAAATCAATTCAATAAGATTACTCAATTTACTAATAAAGATCTTAAGGTCAAGTTACTTCTTTTTTAAAATAAAAATTCTAAAATTTGTGAATTGCCAGTTACTTTGTAAAAAAAGGAGTGAAGGTGAAATTAATACTAAGGTTTGTGAGGTTCAGATTCTACAAATGAAATGGTAAGTGGTAATACACATACGCCGATGGCTCGTGGAGATTATCATGGAAAATTCACTGGAACCGGCTTCAAGCATTGCCACAAAAGATACTATTTTACCTTACAACTTTGAACTTGAAAAAAGTTCCTAAGTAAAATAAATTTGGTTTTTGAGGAGGGTCAAAATAATAACACTATGATGACAGGGGTATAAGCATGAAAGCATGGATATTTTCTATTTAAGAACTATATACTCGATGGGCTAGAAAATGCACTTTACACGTGTACTTTAGTATGAACACTGTAAAGGAGTTGTAGGAATCTTTGGATAATAAGTATAAGACGGAAGATGTCGGACTCAAGAAGTTCATTGTGGACATATTTTTGGACCACAAAATGGTAAATTGGTCATGACTTAAGTTCAATAATCTCAGTTGATCCTACATGAGATACATGATGAAGAAATGATTTGTTGTTGTAATTGAGAAACTACCACCTCCCTCAAAGGATTATAAAAGTTATCTTAAGTAAAAACGTTAAGAAATGAGTCTTTAAGACTTTATTGTTTAATTGATAATTGAAAAGGATAACCGAATATTTGAAAAAGGATCAAGCTACAAAAGTATGGAGTCAAAAGCCAATATTACAGAGAATGGGTAATGCGAGAAAAAAAAGGAAGTGTAACATCCCACCAAAGGCATGATGCTACTGGCAGGAGACGAGAATAATCCATCTCCTTAAGTCACAATCATAACGGAAAACAGACATGACGTACCCTAAAAATCGGACAACCTGGAACACAGTCCAACACCACAATGACCAATCATAAATATCAGATACCCTAAAAGGACCTCTGTTCCAAACCTAAGACATATCAAATACCAATATCAAAACTCAAGGGCTCTGTGTCCACACCTACACGTACAAATCAGAAATTTATTTACATACAATAACTATGTATGTTGCATGATCCAACAAACAAACAAAGTGCTATATACATAAACATTCCCCATGACTCTAGAGTGGGTGACTCCAACTTGGGTGATCCCTCGCCTCGAGTATAAGCATCCTAAATTTGATGGGTGACCGATGCAAAACTAGCAAACTGCAGTGGTGTGAGTTATAAAACTCAGTAAGTAATAACGCACACAAATCACATACAATCAAGGTAAACCTCGACTGTAGTATTATATATATATATATATATATATATATATATATATATATATATATATAATACTACAGTCGAGGTTTACCTTGATTGTATGTGATTTGTGTTATATATATGAAATAGAAACTATAAGAGGCCTACTTGATACAAATTAGAAACTTTATACATGAAATCCCTTCGAATGTTCAAAACCGAAAATACATACGAATATATACAAACTCAGAAACATAACTTATACATGTTTTCAAATCTTCTACCTAACAAACATACCATAACCACCAATAGCGAATTGGTCACACACACAAATCTAACACGAATATCACAAAGTCAGTCTCATCCATTCAATAGATTCAGAAAACTTAAAGGGATTACTATACAGTCAAATGACACTCATTATCAGAAACATAAAATATATTATGGATTCTTTGCAGGCAAACACATTCTATATTAGATATGGTAATCACATTACAAACTCCATAAAGTCAATCTCATCCATAATCAGAAACGAAAATCAGAATGCAAATACAATAAGCCAATCTCGTTCACTAGCAGATACAGAAATCAGAATGCAAACCCCTCTAAGAAAAATAAATTCATTATCAGAAACGAAAAACACAAAACGGGTTCCTTACAAACAAACATATTCACTATCAAAATTAGAAAACGCTTTATTAATTCTTTGCATATAATCACATTCCATATTAGTGACAGTAATCACATTACAAATCATATACAATCATCTCATGCATTAGCAGAATTCAAATTGCTCGGTAATCATATTTTAAAACTTAACTTGTTCACAACAAATCTTTCTGAAATCAGAAGTTCCAAAACTAGAATCATCAAACTAATCAGATGTCCATTACCCGAGTCAAGCGCAAAGATCGTGCAATGTTCGAACAAAACCATGTTGATAGAGAGTAATAGGTTAGCCATTTTTTGATGGTCAAGACCCCAGAACAAGTGCCGCAGAGGTTTTTTTAAAAATCCTTGGAAAGGTCATAGAAACACCGTAATGAATCACACATCATATCACATCCAACAAAACAAATAAAACAAGTACCCAAATTCTTTTCTCAAAAAAACATTCATAAAAATCATAAACCAAAAGTATTATCGAAATTATAAATCGAAAGTATCAGAAAAACACATAAGTCAGAAGTATCATGAAATCAAAATGTCAAAATATCAAAATATAGATTAAAATATCAAAAATAGGAAAAACAGAAGTATCCACAGTATATCATTAAAACTGATCTTTGTGATCGAAATCAAATTTCAAAATACATGTTTCAAAAAAATCGTAACAGACGTGCATGAACCAACTCACTTGACGAAAAGAATACCAGGCATGCAATGTCTGAATCGCGCGCACTGGCCAGACATTGTCCAAAATATGACTATGTCGAGGATAACGGAACGAGCGTAGTCAGATTGGAAGAGCCCTAATAAATATATAATACACATTGTGGCAGAATCACCTTATATTAAAAATGAGGTCAAAATATTTTATTAATTTGTAAAATGTTTTAAAAGTGGCATACAATTCACTTATTCCAAAAGACAAATAATCAAGAACATCCATACACATATCAGGCTCATCACGTAACACTAATAAGATCCATCATATCATACATAGGCCTCAGAATATTTATATAGACATATCGTATCAAAATTATATTTTACCGATTATAATGCATTGATGTGTCAAACCACCCGAACTCGTGGCTATAATCAACCTAAACCCATAGTGGTTGATACAACTATAAGTCATAACATGTAAAAAATTAACCATACTTTAAGTATTCAACAGATGGAATAATTATCTCATCTCGTGAGCACTACTTATCCTATTCAAATATGTCAAAAAAATTAGCGGAAATAATTGGAATAAGTGTTACATGGAATTCTCGACTCAACTATACCAAACTTCCGGAACTTCTCGGAACACTCAAATCAAGTCCAATTTCAACGATTTCAATTTCATTTCTCTCAAAACATCTATCTTTACAAATCTATCATACCAGATTCACTTTTCAACCAAAAACCCAGAAATCCTCTGAAAATTCGGATATATCATGTTCCTCCCAAAATAGGTCAAATCCACCTAAAACATCATAACATATTGTTATAGAATAATCAAATAACTTAAATCCTTGAATTATGTATTTTCAGAAAAAAAATTCGCAGAATTTTCCAATAACACTACAGAATGATCCTTAACCCTCCGAAACTTTCTGAAACCATCTACATATTATCATATCATCATAGTAAACTCATTTCTATCATTTTGTTCCTTAAAGCACAAACACGCGCGAAATCCTATTTTACTCGAAACTCGCTAATCCGACTGGATCGATCTAATTCATTCGGATTTCAACCGGATTGTGTCAATATCACAAATTCGATACATTCTAACTTATCCAATTCAATACAAGCCAATACCTTACTCTACGAAACTACTGGAAGCATCAGAATACAAAATGAGAAACTTGAAAAATAATGAATTTTATTGGGATGTCTTGCCGAGATTTCGAGAGCAAATACAGACCCCCAACACTCCCACAAACGCATAGAAATTGACGAAATTTGAATCGAAACTACTATTCAAATGAGTGTTACTATTCACCATAACTTCTTTCCTCGATTTATGTGCAACCGAGCATGGATCATAGAAATTGTGACCACTACCATGCAGTACTCTTTGAGGTCTTCAATTTGGCGAGTGGCTCGAGCCGTGAAATGAAGTGACAGGCAAAGATCGAAACATGAAGGGGCACACGTTTTCCTCATATTTTATGCCATTTCTAACAGCTTCTGGCCGATCGCCTGCAACCATGTGGAAGAGGAAAGTCTGGCACACCGATCGGTGCCAACATGTGTGTCGATAGTTGTAACATCTCTGATCCGGGAGGTGCTACCAGCAGAGGATATACCGTACTAACCCTATGAGCCTCTAACTCTGATAACTGCTTTTCACACCTCAAACACATATATGTACTCATGTAAGGGACTATAAACCAACTCATCGACCATGTATTCACACTACTCCTACTATTAAATACTCTGATTTCAATACACAGTTCAACAATAGCAATAACCTCTATAATGCAATGAATGTATGACCATTACTGTTTAACAATTATGTTACAAGACACTTCCTGACTTTGACTTTACTGAATTTAATCCCTGACTTGACATGGTGGACTCCAAACCCTAGTGACTGCATCAGTATCCGTCCTCTCGAGCTCGTCCTCTGAGAATACCTGCGAAACAAGGAAACTGAAAGTGGGGGTTAGATCGTCGTACGATCTAAGTGAGTGGATGAAAAACTATAATACTGAGATAAAACATTTGGTTCTAAAACCAGAATTCCAGAAATAACTTTATATGAAATCTTTTTTTTTTTCTGAAAACTTTATCTGAAATCCCTTTTATAAAACTTATTTTTCTAAAATCTGCTTTCGAAATTCTGGTTTCGAAAACTTATGTCTGAAAGATCTATTTTGAAAACTATTTCTGAAACTTCTGTTTTCTGAAAACTGTTTCTAAAATCTTATCTCTGAAAACTTTTTTCTGAAAATTGTTATCTAAAATTTGATCTGTCTCTGAAAACCTTGATGTATGGGGGCGTTACGTATCACCGTCCTCCTATACGCCTAACTAGAGCCAGAAGTACAAATCCATGACTTTGGGGCTTTATGTGTCGCTGTCCCCTAAAGCATGCCACTACTGTCCCTGAAACTAGAGGTCTTGGGGCGTTACGTATCGCCGTCCCCCATGCCACTGAACTAGACCTGGGGGTGCGGATCTATGCTACCCTTCAAGTTCTGAATCTAGGATCTAGGGGCATCTGTCATCCCTAGTCCTGAACTAGGATTTGGGGGCGTTACGTATCATTGTCCCCCCAGTCCTCTACATGTGCACATGTGCTATCCGTCAATTCCAAGCTGAATCAAGTTACATACTGAGGTGGGTTTTTCCCTCATGCCTCGGAAAATAATAAAATCAATATATGAAAATATTTCTTTTCTCAAACGTAACTTTACATGAAATAACTGTAATGAAAATCATCTAACGCCCTATAGCGTAAAAATATAAGTTTGAAACGAAAAACAACAAAATAAAAGTCAATTTAAAAGAAGAGTGTCCACTAACAGATTATAGAATGTGGCCGCATTTCTCACTTGCTGAAGAAAGCTCTGGTTCCTGGGATATCCTATAATTGATAATTCGATTAGAAAATAGACTAATAATGTAAAGGTCGGAATCAAACTAAATTTTCCTATTCAAATAAGGGTTATCACTCTGAGGCATATAATACGTATATTATGACGTAATTTATACATACGGGTTGATACGAGAGTTATAGGGTAGCCTCTAATGCATTCGGGTGAAACTGGGATGGCTTGAAACTGATTTGGGCAATTATTTGTCCATGCATCACGACGCAAGGCAGTGCGCGTCGCGACATGAGGCGTGCCCAAACTTTTACCATGTGCGTCGTGACGCACGAGCCTTTTGCGTCGCGATGTGACTTACACCAGAAGTGTTTCTGGGAAATTCCACGGTCAGGCTTACCATACTCCCTTTTCAAAATCGACAAGTTTACATGAGTGGTCTTTGACATTATTTGCCATGCTTGTTCTTGATGCTCCTTTTGCTCCACTTGTCTATCATGATCTTAATATTCTTTCTCATCACTTAGCTATTTAACTCTCTATATTCTCATTGTCGAGCTCAAACTGCTTAAGAACTTCTCTCTTCAAGTTCTAATATCTCTGCTTATTAAGGGATTTAGGGTTTCCTAACTCACTGGTACTGTCTACCGATGACTCTTGTACTTAATGTATTGCTTCTGAATAGTTTCCTATCGCTCATCTAAAGATCAGGCTTACTTGTAAGGCTAAAGTTCATATTCCTATCGTACTTTGTATCCATTGTTATTATGAATCTGGTTGTTGTTCCTTCACACCAACTCATTTCCCAAAACTGGTTATATTCTAGAATACCTCTTCTTTATTATTTTCCATACTGTAGTAAACTTATTTTCTCTCGGTTCTATACTATACTATATTAATTTCAATACTTACTTAGTATTTTTCTCATATTATCATCGTACCTTTTACAGTTTTACTTCCAAACCTTGTGCCTGTTGACATTTTCATCTTCTTACTTGCTCTGTTCTGTAACTGAAACTTCCACGGCCTATATCTCAGTCTCCTTATCTAAAGGATATTAGCTCTCACATATCCCCAGTCATGTTTAACACTGTTCTCTTACCTTCTTGTCACTGCCTAACTAGTACTTCTTCTCTTTATCTAATAACTTCTCTTCTAGATCTCTCACTTGGAGTTGTTTCTTTTATATTCTATTCTAGTACTGTATTTAAAGGTTTTATGTTTCGGTCTTTTATCTCTATACTCCCACTTCTTTATGGGAGTATCTTAAGGTAGCCCTCAAAGTATATCTCTACTGCTAGTGTCTAACAGGGGTTGGAAGGGTGAGGATTGTCTCGAAGTCTTTCGGTGGTGGCATTCTCACTAGCTATACATGTTGCAGTTGCTTATGCTGCTCATCTATAAAGGTATGACTCTGCTGTTTACATGTCTGGTGTTGGCTTCTCCACTAGGGTACTACTACTAGGAACTATAAGAATTTCATGTTTCAACTCTATTACTAATTCATTTTCTAGTTATCGATAATTCCACCCTTTATTGTGAACCTCCATAAGGTTCATACTCTGTCAAACTCCTACTATACTCCGTCTATCATTCTTTCTTACTAAGATTTGCTCTATTACTTGACTTTCCTACTCATCTTATTTCATTGAACTCTATCATCTTTGATTGCTTAAGGCATCTCTTATTAAGTCTTTGGTTCATGTACTATTCTTTATCTAGTTTTTCCTTCTCAATATCATGAGATTATTTATAAGCTATTCACCATATTTCTGAGAGTTGTTCTCCCTAGTGTCTTTGTATTTCTAAGTCTTTACTTCCTTAAGGGTTCCTTAATTCAACGGCGGATTCTAGACTTACTCATCTTACTGAGGCATCGTACTATTCTATCTCATTCTTCTTACCTATGTCTCATTGGACTTATTGTTTTGGCTGTCTAGCCATTTCGTGATTTGTCTAACCTGTCAATTGCTTTTCTTTACTAATCCTTCTCTTTACTAAGTTCTATGTTGAGGAGTGGGCATATTCATTCCATGGGAATCCGTGGATACGCATTTTGTTTAACACTTAAGCTTGGTGATGATCTGGTCAATTACTTCATGTCTTGAGGCTACATAACTATCATCAATTCTCTACACTATTATCTTCTTGTTATGTTAACTTTATGCCTAAACGTTATGAATTTCCTTGTTACTTTTCGCATCCCTCTTACCATTTGTATATCCCATTTCTTTGCTCTACGCATTATTGTTGAGCCTAGTGGTGTTTCGTTCTCCTGTCTACTTTATAGATCTCCGCTCTCAGTTCTTACTTTAATTCTCAACTTTGGCACTCTGTTCTACTGTCCATACTGGTACTCTTGTCACTTTCTAAATCTCAAACCTCTCGGGTCTTATTCCTTATACTTCTATAGATTTCTTCTAACTTGGGCTGATCTGTGGGTTTTACTACATTTGGTCTATCTGTGGACTCCTACTAATCTTACAAACCTCTCTCTAACTTGCCTTAATCTTTGACTATACTGGGTTCTCTTCTTTATATCCTCAAAGACTTCCTAAATCTTTTCTAGGTAACCTGTCTTCCGAGGTCTTTCCATTTCTTAAGATGAACTCTCATCGGCTTTTTACGGTCATATGTATCTATGCTGGTAGGGACTGGGGCAAACATATTATATCTTAATGAGTTTCGATATCCTCATTCTGATACTCTGTGTCCTGGTAGAGTCTATTTCTCATGTAAGGTAGGTATGAGCTAGATTCCATCCGGACAACTTTCTTAACTGGTATCACTAAGCGGTGGTAGACTAGATAGCTCATGATCTTGTCTCCATCAGATTACTTGGGATAAGGTAACTAATCATTTATGCTTATGACCTTTATTTGCCTGTTTATGGGCCTGGGTCTGGTCCTTCTGGATTTGGGGATTGGAGTTCTCTAGGTCCTTTTTGGCATCTATTGTCTGTGGGAACTTCCTAGGCTAGCCTCGATCTCTCGCTTCTTTTATCTTCCTATCTATTCCTCGTTACTTGGGGAACTTACTATCTATACGAAGTACCTGAAGGCTATTAGTTCGACTTGAAGGAATGTTCTGAAGAGGGAAGGGATCTTACATCTTCTAGGCTTTCTATTACTTGTTCGGGCTTTTTCTATTCTGTTAGTATTGTCCAGGGTAGATATCCTCATAATTTCATTGTCTTATTTTATCTCTTTACTTTTCTTTATCTCTGGCTACTTACACTCTTATGCATCTTTCTTTACTTTCTTATAACTTTCATTTCTCACTCCCTTGGTAACTTTTCTTAAAATCTTACCATCCGATTTGATAGCTCGCTTTTACTTCTAGTAATAGGTCGGAATAACTTCAAGAAGATTTCTTAACTTGGATCTAGAGTATAATTTTTCTCATAAGGAATGCTATTTGAATAATCTAGGAAGGCTTTTTAACCTGTCTATGGAACTTGAGGATGTACTCGAGAATCGGATACTGGAGAGGTAGTGCCTCGCATACGAGTATCCCAGACATACTGTGTATACCATACCCCATCACTCTGCCCACTGCAGTCACTGACTCCTTAGACTATGCTCTGATACCATTTTTGTAATATCCCTGATCCGAGAGGTGCTACTGGCAGGGGATAGACCGTACTAACCTCATGAGCCTCTGACTCTGATAACTACTTTCTCACCTCAAACATACATATATATATATTCATGTAAGGGACTATAACCCAACTCATTGACCATGTATGCACACTATTCTTACTATTAAATACTCTGATTTCAATACACAGTTCAACAGTAGCAATAACCTCTATAATTTAATGAATGTATGACCATTACTGTTTAACAATTATGTTACAAGACACTTCCTGACTTTGACTTTCTAAATTTAATCCTTGACTTGACCTGGTGGACTCCAAACCCTAGTGACTGCATCAGTATCCATCCTCTCGAGCACGTCCTCCGAGGATACCTGCGAAACAAGGAAACTGAAAGTGGGGGTTAGATCGTCGTACGATCTAAGTGAGTTGATGAAAAATTGTAATACTGATATAAAACATTTGGTTCTAAAACCAAAATTCCAGAAATAACTTTATATGAATTTTTTTTAAAAAAAAAAAACTTTGTCTGAAATCCCTTTTTATAAAACTTATTTTTCTGAAATCTGCTTCCGAAAGTTTGGTTTCGAAAACTTGTGTCTGAAATATCTATTCTGAAAAATTATTTCTGAAACATCTGTTTTCTGAAAACTATTTCTAAAATCTGATCTCTAAAAACTGTTTTCTGAAAACTGTTATCTAAAAACTGATATGTCTCTAAAAACCTTGACGTATGGGGGCATTATGTATCACCGTCCCCCCATACGCCTAACTAGAGCCATAAGTGCAAATCCATGACTTTGCGGCATTACGTATCGTCATCCCCCAAAGCATGTCACCACTGTCCCTGAAACTTGTGGTCTTGGGGCATTACGTATCGCCATCCCCCAAACCATTAAACTAGAACTGGGGGTGCGGATCTATGCTACCCTCCAATTTCTGAACTAGGATCTGAGGGCGTTACATATCACCATCCCCTCATTCCTCTACATGTGCACATGTGCTATCCGTCATTTCCAAGATGAATCAAGTTACATATTGAGGTGGGTTTTTCCCCCATGCCTCGGAAAACAATAAAATCAATATCTGAAAAAATTTCTTTTTCTCAAATGTAACTTTGCATGAAATAACTGTAGTGAAAATCATCTAACACCCTATAGCGTAAAAATATAAGTCTGAAACGAAAAACAACAAAATAAAAGTCAATTTAAAAGAAGAGTGTCCACTAACAGATTATAGAATGTGGCCGCGTTTCTCATTTGCTAAAGAAAGCTCTGGTTCCTGGGATATTCTATAATTGATAATTCGATTAGAAAATAGACTAAGAATGTATAGGTCGGAATCAAGCTAAATTTTCCTATTCAAATAAGGGCTATCACTCTGAGGCATATAGTACGTATATTATGATGTAATTTATACATACGGGTTGATACGAGACTTATAGGGTAGCCTATAATGCGTTCGGGTGAAACTGAAATGGCTTGAAACTGATTTGGGCAATTATTTGTCCATGCATCACGACGCATGGCGGTGCTCGTCGCTACGCGAGGCATGCCCAAACTTTTACCGTGTGCGTTGCGACCCACGAGCCTTTCACATCGCGACGCGACTTACACCAAAAGCATTTCTGGGAAATTCCCAGATCGTGTCGCGACGCAAGGCCAAATTCTGGTCTAAATATTCATTCTCTCATACCCAATTTGCTCCATATTTTCCCCAACAATCACACAAGAAAATATCCTTAATTAAACATTCTATAACATCATCATTATCATCTTCAAATACTCTTAATCTCATTGTTCTCAATTCTTCATTAATCCTTTATGATTTCCAGAAACACAAATTGAACACTTAATCCTACCATCAATTTCTCTTCATGTCAATTACCAATACACAACCCCTAACATGCCACTAACATCAACATATGCTCATATTATTAAGATTTCAGAATTTCAATTAGGGTCAAGTTTCCTTACCTTTTATATGATTGATTTTCTTCATCTTTTAGGGTTTCATGGAAGCCAAACCTTCTTGCTTCTCCATTCTTCTATTTTTCTTCTTTCCCTTTTCTTCTTTTTCTTCTATTCTTCTTCTTCTTCTTCCTCCTCTCCCTTCTCACGTTTTCTTATTTCCTTGTTTCTTCTCATTTTTGTGAATTTGGTGAATAGTATACCCTTTATATAGTATGAGTCATTTGTTATTTGGAAGGTTGGAGAAAAGTGTGGAATTTTGGAGAAAGTTTGAGATTCTTCCATTTGGGTCCGAAATTACTATTCATCAGAATTTTTAACTTACATTTTTGACCTATTTCTTCTCCGAGGTTAGAAAACTGTTCAACGTGAAAGTTATAGATATCGATCCCGGCTTTCCGACGGTATAAAATTCATAAAAATTGGAGTTCAAATGAGAAAGTTATGGCCCAAATACTATGGGCTGTCCGGAGTGGTACATTATACAGTTTCATATCGGAATTTCGGGGAATTAACCAGTTATCCCCAAGGTCGTTCCATGAGTATATTCGTACCCCAAAATAATTTATATTATGTTATCTTCATTCCGTAATACCACAGTATTACAACGTAACAGTAATAAGGCTACCGGTCTTTACAATAGTGGTCGGACTGTGGCCGACATTAGCCACTAACTCCAAAGGCGTGAAAGGGGTGGGAAGGTAGTGTGAGGGAGAGTTATGAAGTTTTGATAATTTTGCAAATTCAGAAAACCCATGGGTATATATATATAAATAATTTTCGCAAAATTGCAAATAGGTCTATGTCTTTGGGCTCTTTTAGATATTCATATTTTTTGGCTTTTCAAGTGTAAATTTTGAAACGTCCTCAACACGGAAGTTATTATTCTTCGAAAAATATTTCCAATAGTTTAAGAATTACCTCAATCAGAGTTCGTTTGCTATATTTATAGTCGAAATAACAAACTTCATTCGCATAAAATAATATACGTAAATCGCGTAAATAATTCTTTCAAATTACGCGATTTCCATTATAAATAATCTCCACTTTAAAATATTTCAACCTATTATTCAATACTTAAATTTTTGTTCCCAACATCGTCTCATTCTGAGACCTAAATTTCGATCTAAAAACCTTTCAAAATTATCTTAAAAATTGGGATATACAGCAAGAGGAAACCTCTTCTTAAAGTAACAATAAAAAGTTTAAAGGAAAATGCTTTGCATATTGGCAAGAGTGATCACATGGAAAATATTGTAAAAAAAAGGCCCAAGATAAGCACAAGAAAAAAAAAGTCAGAGGCTAATGTGACTGAAAAGGAAACGATTTCAAATGAAATATTATGACTGAGCAAATGAATCTCATCAGTGGTAACTGAAGCAAATTAAGTAGGGAATCCCAGAAAATGGTGGGTAACCATAGGTGCTACTTATCACATTTGTGTTGATAGTAAAATATTATCCACATATCATAAAAATCGAAAATATTTGGAGCTTGACTATAGGAAACTCCTCCACATCTAAGGTTGAAGAACAATGCTAGTGATTCTAAAAATGACCACAAAAAAGAACTAATATTGAATAATGTTGTACATATTCCGGACATGAAGAAGAATCTAGTAACCGGATCTCTATTTAGCAAGAAGGGTTTTAAGTTAGTTTTATTTTTGATAAGTTTGTGCTATCCAATAATATAGTATATTTTGGTTTTCCATTCATCAAAGTGTTTTTTTTTTTAAATTCACATATTATAAATTGTCAAGTATGCCATTAATTACTAATGTACCTTCAGACTTAATGTATAAGTGTTATATACAAGAGGATTTAAGTCTGAAATTAATAATCTAAATAGTCCGTAAAGAGCAAACGAAGATAGGCACTTTGTTTGTGTTTTATCTACGGCTATGATCCTTTCCATAATTATATGACATCTTTGACCGGGTTCGTTCGTGTAATGATATGGTAATGGATGCACTTTATATGATGTGATCATATATGACTGGACAAAGACATAAATGAATTTCTTTCAACATTTGTTAAACAAAGAAATTCATATCAATCTAATAGATGATCATATATGGATTGATCTTCATCATGAGTGTACTACGAACTCCTGCATGGTAGGCTATGTTCATTGATTTACGAAGGAGAGGTCGGTGTCGCAATCCCAACCAATAACTACGTACTTTAGGGGCATGGTTTGTTGTATAGTGGGGAGTTTTACATAAATATGGAGTCCACTCATTCTTGTGAAAAGTAGAGAAGTATATTCCTTAAGGGTATTTGAATAATTAAAGCTCAAACCTTTCTATTACGAATAGAAAGATAAAATTTATAATAGTTATGAATTAAATTATTCATTAGAGGATCAATTGTACTTATGGTGATTATATCGGTGGATGCCGACATGGCTCGATATAAATATATCTACAATGATGAGATTTCAGCTTCAGGTTCTTAGTAGAATAACCTGGAGATAATAATAAATAATATTTGATTAAAGAGTTTTAATCAATATCCCGAAATTATTGTAGCTCGAAGTTGTAGTTCCATTTGGTCCATGTGCTAGTTCTATATACTATAGGGAGCCAGAAAAATAATTGAAGAATCCAATTATGATCTCACGAATATAACTATAAGTTATGACAAATTATTAATGAGATTAATAATTAATTTATATCACTATCGGGAAACTATATTAAACAGTTTAATATGAAGTTTCAGTACACTCGGTTATGAGATAACCGAGAGATTTAATTTAAAGAGTTTAAATTAAATTAATTTATGTATTTAATCTTTGATCAAATATTTTTTGGAATTTGATTTCAAAATAAATAATTAATATTTGATGTTAAATATTTAAATTAATTAATGAAAATATTTTTAAAAAGAAAGAAGTGGCATGTGCCACCTCTTAGAGTAATATGGGTTAGGGTTGTTTTAAGTAATTTGATTACAATTAAAACACCACCCTAAGTATGAAAATAAAAAAATTTTATTTTTACAAAAACTTAAGCATTTTTAAGAAAAAAAATAAAAAATAAAAACCTAGCATCCCTCAACTTCTAGTTCTAAGTTTTTTGTGAAGAAAAAAAATACAAGGTTGTGATTTTTTTCTTTCTAAATTATTTAGAGAGAAACCATTGTGAGATTCAAGGAGCACACTCTCAAGGTTCTTTGGTGGCGAGACATAACATGAAATATCAAAGGAAACTACTTTTTTCTCCTCCAACAAGCTCACGGGAATGAGCAAAAATTCTTCTTACTAGACGCATAATTTTTGTGATTTCGAGGGCTATTTTAATTCTTTTTGTGAAAAAAATTGGGATTTTATGGGACTTATTTGGGTTTGATTTAACCAAATTTGGTTGCACAAAATCAGATCTAGAATTATTCAAGGGTGAGGCAATTGCACAACAAAACTGTAGTGCAATCTTCATGCATAGCTGTTGTTCAGGGTTGATTTCATGGTCGTTTTGGGAGTAAAAAATTATTGCATGGGTGTCAAAATATTTCTCTATAGTTACGAACATTTTGGGATAGACGGGAGTCAATTCCGACACTCAGAAGGCATCTGAAATGGGTTGTGAACACAGACATACGAACCTATCCAGATCTGTAATTTCCGCAAACTTCAGGGGCTGAAATTTATAATTTGCAAAACGTCTATGTAACACCCCGCTAGAGGCAGGATGTTATTGGTAGGAGACATGATTAACCCATCTCCATAAGCCTCCATAATCTTCAGGTCCACACAGAACACATCCAACTCAAAATCAACACTCAAGTGCTCCATCCCCACAACATCAATCAAAATTAAAGGGCTCCGTGCCCACATCATATGCAATCAAAACCTTTACTTAATTAATACAAACAGCGTGCTCAGCACGACAAATAACATATTGATCACAAATTCTAAACCTCTAAAACTTTTCCCAAGACACTTGCGAGGGTGACTGGAACTTGGGTGATCCGCTAATCGAGCATAGATTCCAAAGCTGATGTGGTTGACCTATCTGAAGCCAACCTGCAAAACTACAAACTGGTTTGTTGTGAGTTATAAAACTCAGTAAGTAACAATGCTAGTACTACAAACAAACATACAAGTCAAGCATATCAACATCTTTTCAGAATTACCAAGTTATTACAAGTTCAAAATTATCAACTTTATTTTTATCCTTTATTCTTTACACATGTCAAATCCTCATATTTGCAAATCTACATATGTGCTAATCTAATAGCCAAACATCTAAATCATACAAAGTAAAACTCGAATATCATAGAGTATGTCATCTATCATCGGATCTATTTCATTACTATGAGACATGAAGTCACTTTTATATATTATCATAAATAAACATCCTTGAAATATGTAACGTCCCCGATTTCGGTGATGCTACCGGCAGGGAATAAGCCATATTATTCCCCTGAGCCTTTGACTTACTGACTATATACATTACTATTAAATTATCTCAATTATAGTTCAAACGTGAGACCATTGCCCAAACTCATTCTAACATATATGTACCATTTGACTCATGTCATATATTCAACACTTTTCTACAATTCAACCATGGCAAAAGAAAACTTAAACATATTACAAATGAAATCTTTACTATATATTATGCAAAATACATGACTTTACATTACTCTGGCTAATTGTAACACTATATACACTCTGGTGGACTCAGACCCTCTAGTGACTGCCCTCAGTATCCATCCTCCCGAGCTCATCCTTCAGGGTCCTACCAAATAAAACACTCGAGGGGGTTAGACCGTTATACGATCTAAGTGAGTGGACGGTCTTCAAAGTGAAAAAGTGAAATACATTATAAAATATTATTTTTGGGCATTAAATCTGAACCTTTCTGAAAACTTTTCTTTGCCTTAAAACAGATCTCTCTCTGGAAAACCTTTATAAAAATCTTTGCTGACAGTTTCTTGTAAAACTATTGTTACTGAAAGCTTAACTTTTTAGAAAAATTTCTTCTGAAAACTGAATCTAAAGCTGTTTCTGAAAACTAAGCTATGTATATCTGCTGAAAAACTTGACACATGGAGGCGTTACGTATCGCCGTCCCCCCATACGCCTAACTAGAGCCAGGAGTGAAAACCCATGACATTGGGGCGTTACGTATCGCCGTCCCCCAAAACATGCCACTCATGTCCCTGAAACTATAGGTATTGGGGTGTTACGTATCGCTGTCCCCCAAGCCACTGAACTAGAACTAGGGTTGCAGATTTATGCTACCCTCTAAGCTCTGAAGCTAGGATCTAGGGGCATCTGTCATCTATATTCCTGAACTAGGATCTGGGGGCATTACATATTGTTGTCCCCCCAGTCCTCTACATGTGCACATGTGTTGTCCGTTAATTCCAAACTGTAACAAGTTACATACTGAGGTGGGTTTTTCCCCATGCCTCGAAAAATATAAATCTCATGTTTGAAAACATAAAAAGTCATACTATAGATTTCAAAACTGCATAAACATTATGTTTAACATGAATCTGAAATCAAATATGGCTAACGCCCTATGTGCTTGAAATAGTAAGTCTCAATTCATAAAGAATAAATAAATAAAAGAAATCATCTTGAAAATAGAAGTGTCCACTCACTGATTTGAAATTTGGCTGGCACTGAATCCCCTCATTGAAGAAGGTTGTAGTTCCTGTGGATAATCTATGATCGAAAACTTGATTAGCATATACGTTATAAAATGAACTTCAGAACTTAGCTAAGCTTATTAATACACTAATATGTTTTATCTACAAGGCTTATCGTGCTTGTGTCTTGATGTAAGGTATATATACGAACTGATACGAGACCTATAGGGTGGTCTCTAACATGCTAGGGTGGAACTAAGATGATATAAAATTGATTCGGGAATGATTTGTGCCATGCGTCGCGACACAAATCCTTACGCATCGCGACGTGCAACATCCAGAGATGTGCTGTTATTTTTCCATTGCGCGTCGCGACGTAAAGCCCTTCAGCGTCGCGACGTGAGATAGTTTTCTAGGATTCTATTTTTGCTTCTCCATGTTCATCCATTGCACAATAAATTATATTACACTCCATTCTAACACTTCCATACTACAACATCTACTCAACAATTCCCTAAATTTCAAGTAACTACATACTAAACCAACACTCCATAATCAAATATTACTTTCTAATTTCATAACTCCATATAGCTCAACATTTAAGAATTTTCAATCATTTAGACATTTCTTAAAACAATCAACTTCCATGCCCATCACCAACATTTGAATACTCTTCCAAACTTCAAAACTCATCCAACATCAACACCCAAACACAACCCATAAATATTAATTACCAAGCATAATATCCTCAACCTAATCGTTTACATTTTGACCTCATTACAAGCTTATACTCTTAAAACACTTCTCCAAAATGTATGTTTTCCACTAAGTTAAAGTCAATTTAACAATCCCAATTTCTAGGGTTTATATAGTGTGAAATTGGGGCTTTTAATTCCTTGACTCAAAACTATAAATTAAAAAGATAGAAAGGAAGAATAAGCTTATCAAGCTTGGAAATGAAGCTTGAATGGCTCAAAATGCCATAAGAAATTGAGATGGAAAGAAATTTGACATGAGAAACTTTCCTTTATCACCCTCCACTTTTTTTTTACTCTTGAAAAAGAGGGAATAATGCCCTTTTTATAGGCAAAAAGTGGCTGACTTTTTTTGGGCATGAATGGCTAAGATAGTGCCACCTCATCAAGTTCTAGATCATCCACGAAATTCACTATAGCAGAAAATAAATCTCAATTTTTGACCCACTTTTGATTCGAATTTGTACAAATTTTCAACGTGAAAGTTGTAGGTCTCGGTCTAAGATTTCCGGAGATATAAAATTCATAAAAACGGAGTTTGTATGAGAAAGTTACGGTCCAAATACCCACGGCTGTCCGTATTGAATCTTAAAATATTTTCCGTATCGGAAATACAAGAAATTTATCGAATGCCCGAAAAGTAATTCTCTTGAATCTATACATGCTTAAACATGATTTTTATCATGTGCATATCTCCGATAACGTGATAGTTGTCGGTCTCTGGTAACACACAAGTCGCACAGATTACCGGATGTTACAAATTCTCCCCCCTTAAACAAGATTCGTCATCGAATTCTTTATGGGGCTTAACTCATAGATTTATCATGGTTCAGAATATCTGTGTCTCTGACTATCCTTATCTTTCTTGATTTCCCTTATGGTCTTTTGTTCGAGATCTTAATACTAAAACCTCTGGAAATCTTTTATCATAATTGTGCCTACTATTCCAAGGTTCATGGGCCTTGGTGAATAATATCTTGAATTCCTAATTGAAAGGTAATTCCTTAATATTACTCCATGGTCCTCTTCTCAATACCCTACCTTCATCATCATGCTACCCTTATCTCTTATGCATCACATAACTTTATTTCTGAAACTTCCAACTATATTTAACATCCTTTATTTCCACATATCTTCACGAGTTTTCATTTCCAAAATTGTACCATATTCGTAGTCTATCCTCTTATTTACCTTAGTTCTATTTTGATTTTACAACCCCTTTTAACACCTCTAGTTATGACAACAATAACTTTTAAATATCCTTAAGAACTTCTGTTACTTTTCATGTTTAATTATTTTCATAATTATTTATGTTCTAACCAATAAGCTTCACTTTCCATTGACCTGTGTATACCTTGGGTTCTTCAGTTATTCTAAGATATACCTTACCTTAAGATTTATTATTTGACCTCTTATCCTATCATTTGACCTCTTTGTTTTCCATCATTCTAAACCTTCTTTACTTGTAAGCTTCTTCTTTTGAGTTCTCGCATTTACGTATTTCTCTGTGTATTTTTGGACTTCATAACTTATAATTAACCTACTGCCCACTACTATTTTTCATGTTTAAGTTGTTATATTAAGGCAATTCCTTCTCTGGTGATTCTTCTTAATTGGCTAAAGAGTTCTGGGGCAAGGTATCCATACTAAGCCTAATTATATATACCTCTATACTAAAGCTATGTTCTTTATTACTATACTAACACTGGTTACACTGTTCTAGTTTACTCCTTGGACCTTTAATTACTTTGCTAGAACGATCTGGTTGCTGTCTTTACACAACTTGTTCTTTATGCTAGGTTCTATTCTTGTAAATCTTATCTTTACCCGAGGTCCGTTTACGCATATTATGCCTTTGATAATTTATTCGCTATGGCTAAGGCTATCCCAAACCCGTGTGGTTTAGTTAACTTAACTATGGCTAACTACTTCTGATAGATCACAAGAGTTAAAACATAATAGAACTTGGGTTCTAATCCAATACTGAGAAATCTCGCTATGATGTGCTTCTGTCTTCACTTACTAAGTATTTTTCTTATATTGTCGTCACACTTCGACCGTTCTACTTTCAAATCTTATGGTTAATGTTCTTTTCATCTTATATCTTGCTCCATTCTATGCCTGAAGCTTCTGTAATCTAATGGTGTGATATTATTCACTGGTTCACTTATGTTATGGGGCAACCTTGAGGTGAAGGTCGTGGCCCATCTCTGCTGTCGTGATCTATCAAGGGTTGGGAGGGTGGGATCGATTCTGACGCTTACTTGATGGTGGTGATCTCATTAGCTACCCATATTGTGGTTGCGTGTTCTTTTCATCTATAAATCTGAGACTCTCATGTTTACTAGTTCCTGCTCCCCCACTAAGATACTTCCACTAGGTACTATCTGAGTTGTCTCCTTTTTCAACTTCACTCTTGTTTCGCTTCCCGACTGTCAATTATACTACTTCTTATCACGAACCTCCTCTAAAATCCTAATCTCTAATTACTTAATTATGTTGCTTATATTTCCCCTTTTTACTAGTTTCTGTTTCTTGACCCCCTTAAGTTTTTATTCTCTCTCAAAATCCTGCCATACTCTATATAATTCCTCCTTATGATGTCTACTCCGCTACTTAGATTTTCTTCCCATCTTTGTCCTTTGAACTCCTTATATCCTTACCCCAATGAGAACTTCATCAACTTTGATTGCTAGAATGACTCAATTAAATCCTTTGGTACATGTGCCATTTTTTATTAGTTGATGAGCGGAAAATATATCAATATTTACCGCCCCTTTAACTTAATATTTTGTTTAGTTTCTCGGGTTTGATGAACGTTTTGATGTATTTTATTTTATTTTGCAGATAAAATAATATCGGGTCTCAATGAAATCATTTAGGATGAAATATGGGTCAAATAAGGGCAATTATTGGACTTGATATTTTAATTTTGGAGATGGAAACTTGAAATGGCGTTTTTGACGAAGTGCAGTTTTGGAAATTACAGTTTTTCCGTATCTGTCGTAATATCGGCATAACTTTTTACTCCGATATCGGATTGAGCTGATTCAAGTTCTAGATTACAGAAGACTCAAAGATCTACAGCTTTGAAAGAGAAAATATTTTCGAATTCTGAATATTTCATGACCGAAATTGATGAACCATCCAGAAGTGTGTGATGTGTAATTATTAAAGTCATTATCAATCATTTTCAAAGCAAAATATAAATTAATAAATAATTAATAAAAATTATCAAATCACCACCAAACAAGATAAGCAATTAGTGGAGCAATTATGGATTTTGTGGAGCAATTAGTGGAGCAATTAGTGGAGTAATTAATAATTGATTTGGTGGATGATTTGATGGAGGCAAAATTTTGCCTATAAATACCAAGCCATTTCATTTATAAAATTCATACTTTCTTCTAAGGAATTCCTTAAGAATACTAAGAAGATTGTATCTTGTTTGTTTATTTACAGCTTTCAGTAATTAATTTTCGTTTTCGCACTTTCTTTTCTTTACTTTTCAGTTTTTACTTTCCGCAATTTACTTTTACGCACAATACTTTTCTTTATTTAATTTTCAGTTTTTACTTTTCAGTAATGAGGAGGTAACTCCCCTTTGCTGGGGTAAAAGGTAAAACTTTTATTACTAATATTTAGATTAATCTCCCTTAATTATAATATATAAACTAGTTAAAACCTGACTTAACGAGGATACCGCCATATTGGTCGGTTGGTAATTATTTAAATTGGTTTTAACTTGACTAAACTGGATACCGCCTGATTGGTCGGTTGTAATTAATTATTAATTTGACTTAATCTGGATACCGCCTATATGGCTGTTGGTAATTATCATGCAAAGTTAATATATTATATTAAGGGAGATATCTAAAATAGAAGTAAAAAAGTGGATCCTTTTACCTCAGCATTTTCTTTTATTGTAATTTTACTTTATTTACTTTTCAGCAATTTACTTTTCAGCAATTTACTTTCAGCATTTACTTTTCAGTATTTAATTTTTAGTATTTTACTTTATGTCTTTTATTTTATTTAAGTTTTTACTACCTGTAAATATGTGTCGTAACTAAGCCAGTTATCTGGGGTTGTGATGAAATCCAATATCACCGGTTTATAAGGGGTTAAATTATAGTTTGGGTAATATAAAGGTTTATTTATTGAGTCTTAATCCTAATGCTTTTTATTAACTGGCCATTAATAAAATTGAACTGGTAAATCTAAAATGAACTAGACATAGGGATTTTAGGTTTAAGACCTTAGACTTAATAGCCCACGATCTTCCTTGAGGATAGATAACCCTTTAATAGATTTCCTTACAGGATAGGAATATACCTGTCGGGCGGGGGTAGCCATAATTGGAACTTAAACTTAATGAATCCAGATAATTTGGTTGACATAGACATATGGTTCAATTGGGTTAAACTGGGTATTTGTGTCTGACCATCGACAGAGGCTTACACATAATTTAGTGTTCCAGGTTAATAAATCAATATATTACCCAACTTTAAGATAACCACTTCATCTTTAAAATGATATTGGAAGAAATCACAACCCTAGATAGTTTTTAATATTAAATTTTCTTAAAATCTACTTTCGAACAATGTTATTTACTTGTTTTTAAATTTAGAATCGTCACCATTTCAAATCAATCAAACAACCTGTTAGATACTAGTAATCATTTGACCTCATAAAATTAATAGATTAGATATTAAGTCCTCGTGGGATCGATATTTTTATACTACTTGAACGATACGTGCGCTTGCGTTATACGTGTGTGTTTACGCCGGTCATTAGTCCCTTCATTACAATATGATAAGACTCTTATAAATTACTTATACTGCATTCCTGAAAATTATCTTCTTTGGTTTCATATATATGCTATATTGAACTCAATGATTCGGTTGTCTAACTATCTCGTGGTCTATCTATTCTATTTGATACTCTTCTTTACTTATCCGAGTTTTTTGCTAAACTCTATGTTGATGGGTTAAATACTTGCTTTTCTTAAGGATCTAGGAAATACATATCTCTGCCAACTATCCAACTCCATCAATGGCCTGAATGGGTACCTATACCCTTCTCTAGTTAGAATTACTGAACAAAAGAGTTATCACTTATACTGTCATAATCCGCGTCGACTACCTCAAATCTTAAGTTTTCTATAACTCCAATCGACTATGACGAGATTTCCATTTATATTACTATCTCAAGACATATTATCCATTATTCCTACATACACTTAATTTCTTATTGCTTTTCGTAGCTTTTCTCATTATTTATTTTCATAACCTATTTTTCAATCCCATATTGTGCTTCCAAGATTAAGGATAACTTACTCGCATTGACTACTTCCTAGTTTTCTACTTTTTGCCCTTGCTATAGGCTACAACTACACCGTGTAATCTTATTATTCATACTGATATTCTTTACTAACTTCCGATTGTCTCCCATCTCACAAATCAATCCTTTTTGTGCTTTCCAAAATCTCTATTAGCATTGGTCTGATCTATGGATTTCTGCAGATATTACTAACTTGTCCATTTTACTTGAGTCAGGTTCTTTTTATTTCTATCTCTGGTAACCTCCTTAGTTTTTATATGTATGGTCCATCATTTCAGAGCTTTCTGTTTCTTACCTAAGATAAATTCTCATTGAACTTACTTACGATTGTCTTTACCTAGACTAGTGTAGGGTGGATCAGAAATCTACATCTTCGTGGTTGTCAGTGTCTTTGTTTTAAAACTTTGTGTCCTGGTAGAGTCTATTACTAATGTAAGACAGGTATGAGATAGGTCCGTCAGGACAACTCCCTTACTAGAATCACTGGATGGTTAGAATTTTGGTAAGTCAGACTTTATATAATTTTGTCTCTTTGGTCAAGGTAACTAATCACTTCTCTTTACGTCTTTTATTTTACTCGTTCACGAATCGAGTTTGGGTATCCGAAACTTCTACATCTTCTTGATAGCTTAGGTTTACGGAGAACTCCATTGAATAATTTTGATGTTTTACTTCTCTTCTTTTTCGGACTATTTCAACTATTCGAGGGAAAACTTACTATTTATAAGAAATACTAGTGGCTATTGAGCCTACCCGAAGAAGCTTCCTAATGAGAAAAGGAATCTTAATAGAAAAGAAGGAATCTTTCTCAGGTTAACATTTTACTCTTATTCAAACTTTCTCTATGTGCTCTTTTCTATTTATTACTATCTCTGATACTCCCTTATCCATTTATTTCTATACATTAACCCTCTACTCGCTTCTGATTGCTTAAACATCTGAATTCTAACTTTTACCTTTCTTTCTAGCTTTTCTTTCTCTTCCTACCTTCCTGGGTGGGCATCATTAGAACTTTACTACATCTTTCTATCTCTTACATTCCTTTATCTCCGACCACTCAAACATCTATACATCTTTCCTTACCTTCTTAGAGCTTTCTTTTCCCATTTCCTTAGGTAACTTTTCTTAATACTTATAATTTTAAATTTCATAACTGAATTTGATTTTTTTGTTAATAATTCAGGATGATTTCGGAAAGATCTTTCAAAGAATTCTGTTGCTTTATGAGGAAAGATATTCAAATAGTCTAGGAATTCGTACAAACCTGTCTATAGAACTTTGAGGGCGTACTCGAGGATCAGATACTGGAGAGGTAGTGCCTTGCATACTAGTACCCCGGGCATACTACGTATACAAGACCCCAACATTCTGCCCACTGCAGTCACTGACTCCCTAGACCATGCTCTGATACCATCTTTGTAACATCCCCGATTTCGGTGATGCTACCGGCAGGGAATAAGCTGTACTATTCCCCAGAGCCTTTGACTTACTGACTGTATACATCACTATTAAATTATCTCAATTATAGTTCAAACGTGGGACCATTGCCCAAACTCATTCTAACATATATGTACCATTTGACTCATGTCATGTACTCAACACTTCTCTACAATGCAACCATGGCAAAAGAAAACTTAAACATATTACAAATGAAATCTTTACTATATATTATGCAAAATACATGACTTTACATGACTCTGGCTGACAGTAACACTATATATACTCTGGTGGACTCAGACCCTCTAGTGACTGCCATCAGCATCCATCCTCCCGAGCTCGTCCTTTAGGGTCCTGCAAATAAAACACTGGGAGGGGATTAGACTGTTATACGATCTAAGTGAGTGGACGCTCTTCAAAGTGAAAAAGTGAAATACATTATAAAATCTTATTTTTGGGCATTAAATCTGAACTTTTCTGAAAAATTTTCTTTTCCTTAAAACAGATCTCTCTCTGGAAAACCTTTTATAAAAATCTTTACTGATAGTTTCTTGTAAAACTATTGTTACTGAAAGCTTAACTTTTTAGAAAACTTTCTTTTGAAAAATAAATCTGAAACTGTTTCTGAAAACTAAGCTCTGTATATCTGCTAAAAAACTTGACGCATGGGGGTGTTACGTATTGCTGTCCCCCCATACGCCTAACTAGAGCCAGGAGTGCAAACCCATGACATTGGGGCATTACATATTGGCGTCCCTCAAAACATGCCACTCATGTCCCTAAAACTAGTGATCTTGGGGCGTTACGTATCGTCGTCCCCTAAGCCACTGAACTAGAACTGGGGGTGTGGATCTATTCTATCCTCCAAGCTCTGAAGCTAGGATCTAGGGGTATCTGTCATCCCTATTCCTAAACAAGGAACTTGGGGCATTACATATCTCCGTCCCCCCAATCCTCTACATGTGCACATGTGATGTCCGTCAATTCCAAATTGTAACAAGTTACATACTGAGGTGGGTTTTTCCCCATGCCTCGAAAAACATAAATCTCATGTTTGAAAACATAAAAGGTCATGCTATAGATTTCAAAATTGCATAAACATTACGTTTAACATGAATTTGAAATCAAATATGGCTAACGCCCTATGTGCTTGAAATAGTAAGTCTCATCATAAAGAATAAAAAAATAAAAGAAATCATCTTGAAAGAGAAGGGTCCACTCACTGATTTGAAATTTGACTAGCACTGAATCCCCTAATCGAAGAAGGTTGTGGTTCCTGTGGATAATCTATGATTGAAAAATTGATTAGCATATACGTTATAAAATGAGCTTCGAAACTTAGGTAAGCTTATTAATACACTAATATGTTTTATCTACAAGGCTTATCGTGCTTGTGTCTTGATGTAAGGTATATATACGAACTGATATGAGACCTATAAGGCAGTCTCTAACATGCGAGGGTGGAACTGAGATGATTTAAAATTGATTCGGGAATGATTTGTACCACGCATCGCGA
Organism: Zanthoxylum bungeanum; assembly: GCA_019454045.1. Taxonomy (NCBI): domain Eukaryota; kingdom Viridiplantae; phylum Streptophyta; class Magnoliopsida; order Sapindales; family Rutaceae; genus Zanthoxylum; species Zanthoxylum bungeanum. The sequence continues at coordinate 148,238 of SKCR01036987.1, read as the reverse complement.
CGAAAATCCTTGCGCGTCGCGATGCGCAACATCCAGAGACGTGCTGTCTTTTTTCCCTTGCGCGTCGTGACACAAAGCCCTTCAGCGTCGCGACGCGAGACAGTTTTTCAGGATTCTGTTTTTACTTCTCCATGTTCATCCATTGCACAATATATCATATTACACTCCATGCTAACACTTCCATACTACAGCATCTACTCAACAATTCCCTAAATTTCAAGTAACTACATACTAAACCAACACTCCATAATCAAATATTACTTTCTAATTTCATAACTCCATATAGCTCAACATTTAAGAATTTTCAATCATTTAGACATTTCTTAAAACAATCAACTTCCATGCCCATCACCAACATTTGAATACTCTTCCAAACTTCAAAACTCATCCAACATCAACACCCAAATCTCAATTTTTGACCCACGTCTGATTCGAATTTGTACAAATGTTCAACACAAAAGTTGTAGGTCTCGGTCTAAAATTTCCGGAGATATAAAATTCATAAAACTCAGAGTTTGTATGAGAAAGTTACGGTCCAAATACCCAGGATTGTCCGTATTGAATCTTAAAATAATTTCCGTATCATAAATACAAGAAATTTATCGAATGCCCGAAAAGTAATTCTCTTGAATCCATACATGCTTAAACATGATTTTTATCATGTGCATATCTCCGATAACGTGATAGCCGTCGGTCCCTGGTAACACACAAGTCGCACGAACTACTGGATATTACAAAATATCATCAAATCGATAAGTCAATTAAACGTTCTTCTATTCAGTTACAAACTATCTTCAATACCAAAACAAACTTTCTTTAATCATGATAACCTTACAATAGCTTAACACTAGTGATTCATATATATTCATACGTATCATAGCTCACTTCTCTTATATTCATGTAAATACAATTCAGAATTCTTACTTGAAGTTAGAAGCTTACAAACACATCCAGTCTCTTTTACATTATATGTACATACAATAACAAACTTAACATACACACTTATAACAACTTATATTCACACCGGTTTCCAAGTGATTCATTTATTCCACAATAGCATATACAGTTCATACATATCACGAATTCCATCACACACAGATACATTCAAACATACATACAGTCATCGTCCAACCGACAATAAAGCATACATAACGGCCAAACAATACATATGCACACATATCCAAACAATACATCAAAGGACACATAACCAAACAATACATATATATGGCTGGTTTACACATACAATACTCTTACATGGCTCATTACTTATTTTAGAATATGTATGAAATGAATACCTTCCGAATGGATTCCTAACCAGCTCAACTACTACACCATAAAATCATCAACCAATTAATCATACACATATGCGCACATATCATATAACACAAACTTTTCACATGATTTCTCATACGCAGGCAAATACATGAAAAACGTTCCAAGTCATCATCCAAACACTCATATACATACTTATGAATATACACATTTCTACTAATTTAAATGCTTTATCTTTAACAATATTCATATCATTCCCTTATCGATCAAACATACTCAGTTTTCGAGATTCTATCTGAAAATATCTAATATTGAAGCTCATCATTTAAACATATCCATTCAAAAATGACATAGCTTATACCCATTTCTTATCATAATTATCTAATCCAACTTTGATATCGACAACAACATGTTCGAGTCAATAACAAACTTATCCACAAAAATACACACATACATATGCTAATACAAACTCTGAAGTCATAATTTATTCACTTTACCGATCTTTTATACCCAAATCATACATATCATATCATCTCATACATATACAAATACGCGTTCATATACATATATATATGCTTAGACATATACATATCATTGCAGGTTCACACACTTACGTACATAACACATGCATATAAACATTGAGCTCATCGAATGTTTCACCTCATAACAAAATCCATACCTACAATAGTCGATTCACTTAACTAATCACCGTCTTGAACTCTGTTCTCAAACTACCTCTTAACTATCCTCTTTTTATCCTAAATAATTCAATAACCGCTATATACAATTAAACACAAATCAATAATTCAAGCTCTCATCGCATGGGTTACTTACCTGGCTTCGTGAGCGCTCCAGGGCTTAGTCAAATCTGTCAAAACAAATGGCGAAATGCAGTTACAATCGCGACTTATGATATTCTCGACTTAACTACGATAAAATTCTGGATCTTTTCGGGACAACCAAATCAAGTATGATTTCAATGTTTTCAGTTCCATTACTCTTAAAACACAATTACAAACTAATTCATACCACTAGTTAACTTGAATCATCGGTTTACATATTTTTGGAAAATCTTCCGAAAAAGTTTCTGCAAACTCTAAGGAAGGGTCCTGAACCCTCCGAACCTACCCGGATTTATCTAAACCCTATCATAACATTATATATGACTCATATCTATCGTTACGATCAAAAACACATTAATACACAGAAAACCCACTTTTACCGTAAACTTACATAATATATCGGATCGATCCAACTCGTTCTGTTTTCACCCAGATTCTACCAAATACACATATTAAGTATGCTCATGCTCAAACAACTCAATTTATATCATTACGCAACTCTACAAAGCTATTGGATACATCCAAACATTTAACGGAAAACTTGAAATTAGCGGATTTTTATCGGGTCGTCTTATCGAGATTTTGAGGGCATATACGGACTCCAAACGATCCCACGAATGCACTGGAATCGATGGAATTCCGAACAAAGCTACTATTCATTCAACATTACTATTCATCATTTCTTTATCTTCTCGATTCGCATTAAACCATGCATGGAACAAAGAAACCATTACCGCCAACTTGTAGTACTATTCAAGAGCTTCGATTTGATGGGTGGCTCGAGCCGTGAAATAAAATGACAAGCCAAGATCGGAATACCCATTCACGCATGCATACCCACTATTTTCTCGTCGTTCGCCGGCGTTTTGGGCTGCTTCCAGCCACCACAAGCTGGCGCGACTAGGTCAAACATAAACGCAAGTTTGGAGATGGGGGGGGGGGGGGGTCATGTGTGGGGTTTGTTGGGGTTATACGCAGCGGAAGTGCGGTTCAGACGAAATCATAACTTTAAAACTTTTAAACTTACCGAATAAATTTTCAATATCGCGTATGAATAATTCATTCATATTTCACCTAAACATAATATATCTGATATCAAATAACGACATAATTAATTTAGAAAACATCGTGAAACTTTTATGAAAAATATTTTTCCACAAAATAGCATAAAACGCGTTTTTAACTGAACCGACCAACCATTACACACGTGGGCTGCCTAGGTCAGCCCCAATAGTACTTGGGCAGTTCATGGGCTGCTTGAACAATGACCAATTCACTGTTTGGGCAGTCGTTACCCGGTTAGCCCGAAACTCACCCGGTAAGGCCGTTTTCCCCGTTTTCGCGTATTTTTACTCCAGAATAATTTCCGAAAATTATTTTGATGCCCAATACACATCTAATACATTTAAATAATATATTTTTCATCACCAAATTTTCAGAATTTCCAGATCTGATCTGGGTGTAAAAAATATCATTTTTCATGCTTTAAATCCAATTTTCTCAACATTAATCATATTAATATTTATACCAATCAAAGCCACCACAAATGAAGAACTCAAGAATAATTCTAGGTATTATTAGAGTGGTCATAACACTCTAGAATGGAAACCAAGTCATCAAATTACCAAAAGTGTGCTTATTAACCATTAACAGGCTTACTTTAATTATCATATATGCATATATCCTTTTATCAAGCTTTCAAGATTCTCAACACAAAATCAAGAGAGTAAAAAATAAAACTTACATCATATGTTAAGCTAAGGAATCATAGGAATAATTTACAATTTGAAGAAATGAAGAAACTACCTTTGATTTCAAGATTTCTTTGAAATTTTCCTTTATCCTTTTGCTTTTTCTCCAAACTCTCTAACTTTTGTATTCTTGAAATGTTTAACCTAATTTTTACAAATGAAAAATAAAACCCTTATATATGTCCAACACATGGCCGAAAATGTGGAGGAAAAAGAAAAAAAAATATTTTGCATTTTAACCAAATAAAAAAAGTAAAATTCATCCCCAAAGAGTGTGGCTTAGTGGTGTAAAGTCCAGGATCCCACCTTGAGGTCCTGGGTTCGAATTCAGGAGGTGTATTTCTTGTAAAAGCATGAGATAGTCGGGGATTTTACCTGCTCCGTTTAAGCCCATAATGAGTGGTTTGGCAGTGGAGTTTCCAACGAATTTTTTTTTTTTTTAAAAAAAAGAAAAATTCATTTTTAACATCTTTTTCTTAAATGTAAATAATTCAAACTTATACATTTAATCATTTCCTAACATAAATATCACCTTAAATAATCAAAATACATATATTTATGATATATGTCAAATATCTTATTTGATAATTAATTAATGTGCATTAATGTGACAATCAATTAAATACAAATACATATTAATTAGGAAATGACTAAAAGGTCCATATACACGTATCTTTTTGTTTAACTATTAAACAATTCGAATTAACTTTTTAATCCGATAAAGTATTATGAATAATCAGTATTATTCATAACCCGTTGTCCAAGTGCTCAATGAGTACACTTCATATTGTGAGACTCTCTAAGTTTAGGTTTATCCATCACGGAATCAAATTTCCTATCCATAATTCACCCACTCGTAAATTATGACGACCACGGATAATCTCGCTAAACTATGCAAGTTGAGGTCATTGCATACCTATAATCCATCTATCACAGACTTGCAATATTATACCTGGGATATAGATAGGAACGTTAAATCCCTAAGATATAATATAGCCGACTCGTAAATTTACGATCTCTAAATAACACTCGGAACTCACTTCCGAAGTATACCACGGCTATGGATTTACTAGATCACAAACACGTGCAGGATACATATGCCTTATACACAAGACTGACGAATTCTATCTGAAACTCATGGGATATCATGAGCATGAGTCCACACCCAATGAACAGACGGAAGTCTGATCTAAATAGATCGGTGACATGACTGCCATCAAAGTGTGGAGGATATCTCATATATCCACAGTGGTATCTCAAGTCGAATGACCACTATGCTACTCGACTCGAGAAGATTCCTATTGACGTTGGTGTACCATTTATTAGGAAATATTCGGTGAGTCGTTCAATGTTTATCAAATAAACATATACACGTCTATACTAGTCTCCTGAGACTCATTTTTTCATTGGGATAAACCATTAGACCAAGTTTCGATATACGACAAGTACTGGTTTCAGCGGATTTTACTAACCTACCCGTGTTAGTAAATCTTGACTAAGAACTTTATTTGAGAATATACAACTTATAGTGACACTTCCCAATGTCAATTACAAACTATGTTCTAACTGCGCATTACGTTGTAAATCATTGAGTCTTTGTCTAATAAATACATATCACTAAATCAGATTTAATTTCAATCTAATCGTTATTAGATTGAATACATATATAAAAACAAGAGGTGTAACCATAAATTAGTAATATTATGGAAAAAAGTATTGTTCGTACATAAATACGATCCGGATTGGCGCTCTGAGCACTAACCCTAACAGGGTTTGGGTTCTTTTATATTTTTTTGTAATTTTAGAAAATATTTGGGTATTTATAGAAATATTTCTGAAAATTACATTCTGAACCATGAAATTACAGTAAGGTCCCTATCATAGGGCTTTTTCCATAATTTATAATTTTGAAGTCTTTCTGATGTAAATTTTGAAAAGTATTCAACAAAAATGTTGTTCGTCTCGGAAAAACGAGTCTAATGATTCAAGAATTAGCTCAAACGGAGTTTGTTTGCTATTTTTATAACAGAAACAAGAAATATTTGTGTGTATAACGATATAAATTGAAATAACGTAACCAGTTCTCGAAACCACGTATTTTCCAACGCGACGAAACTTCACTTTAAAATGCTCTGACCTTTTTTTCCAACACATATACTCCTATTTTTGAATACCATCACGTTATAAACCCTTAACTTTAATTCGGAAACCTTCCAGCACTGTTCCAAAAAACTCAGGATATTACAGTCCACGGGCTGTCCAACAAGTGACCTGATTCAGCCAGTGTCTAAAAGAGAGGAATAAAAATTTCAAGGTCGATCCCGGGGCATAATTTCAGCTCCGCGATGGGCTTTCTAATGAAGAATTTGCTCGAAAACTCCTATACTTAGTATCAGAGAGAGTTGAAAAGTATTCTCTCATTTTTAATTTTAATTATTTGATAATTAAATATATGTTTATTTTGATATATGAGATGTATAAAAATAAAATTTTTAATATGTCATAAGAGTGAGCATGAAAAAAATAAATTTTTATGATATAAAATTATTCATGTGATGAATCTATGTTTATTTTTTCTAATAAATGTATTTGTCATAACTTTTTCTGGATTTTGGTTTTATTAGTTCTCTTTGGGGAATGTAAGGTCATAAGGTCATTTTAGGAATTAAAGTAAATGTTGTATTTAATTTTTATTATGTAATTATGGAGTACGATGCCAAGGACAATACCAAAGAAGTGAAATTTCCGCAAAGACAATTCATGAAAACAAGAGTTGAAGACTAAGAAATGCCTTAGAAATTTTATGTAATAATTAGATTAGTATAGAAAACCAAAGCCCGATCAATGTATTATTTTTGTCATATGAATATTTTATAATTCAAATTATTTGAATAACATATCATATAACATAGGATGTGTAACGACTGGAAATTTGTTTAGCATGGTTAAAATCGTAACTCAATGACTTATATAAGTATTTTTCCAAGCTCAAAACAGATTGAGAAGACGTTTTTAGCGGGCCAATGCGCCATATTTAAAGTTTGGCTAAGCGGGTCTAATATTACTTAATGGGCCGAAGTCTTAACAAAGCCCAACTAGAATAGATGTTTTACATTTTAGACCTTAAGTAAAAATTAAAGAAAGTTTGGCCCAAACTCGAGCCCAATTTCGGCCAAGCTCTATATTTCTAGAAAATTCTACTTCATTCAAGACATAATAATAAATGAACAAAACATATAAGTCCTCATATTTTCCCCTTGGCCGAACCTAAACAACTAGGAGTGTTTGGAGTTTTTTTTTCATTTTCTCAACCAATTTCAAAATGAATCAAAGCAATCCAACCTAAAACATGCTTAGGAAGAAAAAAACGAGCTTTGGGAATTCAATTGGTGAAGAGAACAACTAGTTTGACGGTGAGAAATACTTTACCCAAATCTTGAATTGTGAAGTTTTGATGATATGATGTTGTTAGCATGTTTGTGATTACATAAAGCTAGATTATGGATTAGGAAATTAGTTATATTTATAAATGTTTAAATTATGGAAACTCTAAATATTGAAATAAAATAGGGTTTATGAGATTTGAGTATTGTATTGATGATGGAATGTTAGTTTAGTGATGTATGGAATGTTTGTTATTGATCTAGCATGTTGCATGTTGAAAATTTTTGAGATTCAGAGAGGTTGATGTTCGTCCATAAAGAGTAGTGTTGAGGGCTGCTTTTTGGATGTGTTATAGATGTATAAATTATGTTGATGTGCAATTGTTGTGTAAATGGAAGAAGAATTAGCTTAGGCTGTTGAAATGGTTGAGTTTGTGCATTTAGCGCATCAAGTGTTCGATGAAATGCTAAGTTGAGAATAAATTAAGAAATTGATCATGCTTTGCGTGCAATAATGTGTGTTTATAACACTAAAAAATCTAATGAGGGTTTCTGAATTGAAGGTATTAAGTAAGTCGGTGAAATAAAGAAGTTAGGCAGTGAGGTTAGCTTGAAACACTTTCTGGACAGGTCGTAATAATTCACTTATAAGTTGAGATTCTGAAATATACTAGCCATATAAGAGAGTAACATATCAAAAAATCAGAATTGTTGGACTAAAGATGAGGCCAAACCGAATTTTTCAAATTGGACATTATGCAATTCAAGTCGTTCTACCTCGCCTGTACAGCCCCTGAATATTAGCGTGTAACTTGAGTTCGTGTAATCAAAATAAAAATCCATAAAAACTGACATAAAAAAGACATATTAAGTCAATTATATTAAAATTTTAGCCTTAGATTCCATCTCAATTAATTATAGTGGATTTTCAAAGTTGGTCGTTAAGCAATGAACTTTTCAAAGGCAAGGTTAAGCCTAAGTTTCCTCGACCGCACTTGCGTAACTCCAAATCTAGGTTCATAAAATTTATAGGTACCCTAGATAATCAATATAATCAGTGAGATTGAGTGTTCATGCATTGCATATTCTTTTGTATCTTACGAAAGTATTTCGAGTTATAGAAACTAACAATTACATTGACTTTATATCGGCACCAGGATTCATGAAGATCGCCTACGCCGTGAAGTGCTCTAGACTCCTCATAGCACTATGAGTGGAGTAATTGTCTTCAAATTTTATTTGTGTTATTTGATAATGGTTAATGTCTTCAAACTTCAAACTTCACTCATGATTTATGATTTTAATGCGAGTGACTCTTGAAATTTGCCGATTTTCTGATTCTATGTAATTTTGTAACACCCGATAATCCCGACGACTTTTACGGAGGCATGATACATGATATAAATCATGTTCGAACACATATATACTCATGAAATGACTTTTTTGGACATTCGATAAATTCCTCGTAGTTTCGATAAAGAATTCATTCTAAGATTAAATCCGGGTAACCTGCGGTATTTGGGCCGTAACCTTTTCATACGATCTCTGATTTTTATGAACTTTATATCGTCGGAAAGCTAGGATCGAGACCTACAACTTCCATGTTGGACATGTCTCCAAATGTGTAACATCCCCTATCCGGAAATATTATCGGTAGGGAATATGCCATACTATTCCCCTAAGCCTCTGACTTCTGACTGTGAATAATACTGATACTCTTTTCAAATTCAATCTCTCATATGGGACCAATGCCCAAAAAAATGACATAGTACAAAATAGTTTACATACGACTAAACGTACAAATATCAACTATCTCAAAAACTCTATATATGAATATTCATACACATCTTTAGTATACAACTTCCTGGATTGGACTTTACTTAATTCGACTAACTCAATCTCTGACTGGTGGACTCAGAACCTCTAGCGACTTCCATCAGTATCCGTTCTCTCGAGCTCATGGGGGGGTTAGACCGTTTATACGATCTAAGTGAGTGGACGGTTTTAAAGTGAAAACTGAAATACTTTATGAAATCTCATTTTGGGCATTAAATCTGAACTTTTCTGAAAACTTTTGTTTCAAAACAAATATATCTCTAGGAAAATTTTATAAAAATCTTGGCCGAAAGTTTCTTGTAAGACTACTGTTATTGAAAACTTTACTTTATAGAATTCTTTTCTCTGAAATTTTTTTCTGAAAGCTGAAACCGAAATTACTTCTAAAAACTGAGCTCTGTATATCTGCTGAAAAACTTGACGCATGGGGGCGTCACATATCGCCGTCCCCCCATACGCCTAACTAGAGCCAGGAGTGCAAATCCATGACTTTGGGGCGTTACGTATCGCCGCCCCCCAACCCACTGAACTGGAACTGGGGGTGCGGATCTATGCTAAACTCCAAGCTCTAAAATTAGGATTTAGGGGCATCTATCATCCCTAGTCCTGAACTAGGATCTAGGGGCATTACGTATCGTCGTCCCCCCAGTCCTTTACATGTGCACATATGATGTCCGTCAATTCCATGTATGTGACAAGTTACATACTGAGGTGGGTTTTTCCCCCTTGCCTCGAAAAATATAAACCATTTTCTAAAAATGTTTCTTTCTCAATATAATGCTCAAATCATAAACTTTTATGAAATGACTGTAATAATAAAAATAATATAACGCCCTAAAGCGTAAAAATAAGTCTGATATGAAAATAACTAAAAGAAAGTCAATTTAAAAGGGTATTGTCCACTCTCTGATTTCGGAATTTGGCTGGCATTCAATCCCCTTATCAAAGAAGAATGTGGTTCATGTGGAAAATCTACGATCGGAAACTTGATTAGTATATACGTTGCAAAATGAACCTCGGAACTTAGCTAAGCTTATTAATACATCAATATGTTTTATCTACAACGCTTATCATGCTTGTGTCTTGATGTAAGGTATGTTTACGAACTAATATGAGACCTATAAGGCGGCCTCTAACATGCTAGAGTGGAACTGGGATGGTTTAAAACTGATTTTTGAAAATTCTGGTCTTCGCGTAGCGATGCAAGACATTGCACGTCGCGACACGCTTGAATCCAAAAATGAATTGCTAGGGATTTCCAGTACGCGTCGCGACGCGTGCAAACCAGAAGTAGATATACACAAATTTCCTAGAACGCGTCGCGATGCGTGGTGATTTACGTCGCGACGCAAGGCCAAAATTCAGGCCTGAAATCAACTTCCTCAAGTCCTTATGCCCAAATACACTTTCATTCTTCTATATTTCAACTTTTTCTCGCCAATACCATAAACTTCTAGGTAGAAACACACTAATATTACTACTTCTCAAACTAATTCTACTTTTCAATCTCATGATTTTTATAACTCAAATCTAGGTTACCAAGCCTTAATCCTTACTTAGTTCAACCAATGACAATGCCAAACATGTTTCTATCATAGATATATATCTCTACTATCTAAATTCAAAATCCAAAATTTGGGTCAAAATAATCTTACCTTATTTCTTGTATTCCCATGGTTGCTAAGCCTTTCTTATTCTTCTTCTTCTTCTTCTTCTTCTTCTGCTTCTCATTCTTCTTCTACTTCTCCTTTTGCTCATGCTCCTGCTCCTGCTTCTCCTCCTCCTCCTCCTCCTCCTCTCCTCCTCCTCATTCTTCTTCTTCTCCTCATTCTCCTTCTCCTTCTCCTTCTCCTCATACTCCTCCTTCTCCTCCTGCTCCTCCTTCTCCTCATGCTCCTCCTGCTCCTGCTTCTCCTCCTGCTCTTGCTCCTGCTCATGCTTCTCCTCCTCCTCCTCCTCCTCCTCCTCCTCCTGCTCCTCCCCCTCCTCCTCCTCATGCCCTCAGGTACTATTCTCATCATCCTCATCTTCCTCCTCCTCCTCCTCCTCCTCCTCATCCTTCTCCTCATTCTTCTTCTTATTCTTCTTCTTCTTCTCCTTCTCATTCTCCTTCTCGTTCTCCTTCTCATTCTCCTTCTCATTCATCATCATCATCATCTTCTTCTACTTTCTTTTTGTTCGCAATTTGTGAATTGGTGAATAGTGTTTCCTTGTATACTTGGCCATTAAAAAATATGAGAAAAGTGTAGAATTTTGAAGAAGCTTATAGAATTTACTAGAATGCCCTCAGGTACTATTCATCTGAATTTTGGATCCGTATTTTTAGCCCATTTCTTATTCTTCTTCTTCTTCTCCTTCTCATTCTCATTCTCATTCTCATTCTCATTCTCCTCTTTCTTCTTCTTCTCCTTCTCATTCTCCTTCTCATTCTCCTCCTCATTCTCCTCCTTCTCATCCTCCTCCTCCTCCTCCTCCTCCTCCTTCTTCTTCTTCATCTTCTTCTTTTTCTACTTTCTTTTTGTTCTCAATTTTGAATTGGTGAATAGTGTTTCCTTGTATACTTGGCCATTAAAAAATATAAGAAAAGTGTAGAATTTTGAAGAAGCTTATAGAATTTACTAGAATGCCCTAAGGTACTATTCATATGAATTTTGGATCCGTATTTTTAGCCCATTTCTGGTTCGATTTGGAAAGATGTTCAAAGCAAAAGCTGTCGATCTTGATCTCAGATTTCCGACGATATAAAATGCATAAAAATTGGAGTTCGTATGAGAAAGTTATGCCCCAAATACCATGGGCTGTCCGGAATGGAATATCATATAATCTCGTATCAGACTTTCGAAGAATTTACCGATTGTCCCCAAAGTCGTTCCATGAGTATATTTGTGTCCCAGTATAATTTATGTTATGTTACCATCGTCCCGTAATACCATGGTACTATAATGTAACAGTAGTCGAGACTACCGGTCGTTACAAATTCTCCCCCCTTAAATATGATTCATCCTCAAATCCTATTTAAACTTAAGATATTACCATAGGTCATAGAGTTCACGGGTTCTTTCCAATCCATAGCTTTAACTGACTTTATACTTGTAAACATCTTTATTTCCATCTGCTATGACTCTTATTTTTACTGTAAACTAACTCACTTAAACCAGGTTCAATATAACTTAATGACTAAGATCTCTGTTAAACTTGATCATTCATCTCTTTTTCTAATAAATACGCCTTAGCTTATCTCTTATCTTAACTTCTGTTTCATACCTTATGCTTCTTAAATTCTTGATCGAGAGGGGACTCATCATCCTGTCTTCATAAAATGTCTGCTGATTACTTTTCCACATGACTAGTAAGCATATGATATTCTCTATTTTTCTTAATGTCTAACTTATGCCTCGTACCTCTTGTCATACTAGGGTAAAATGCTTCAGAGTTCGTGGCTTTAGTGAATATCCCTTAAGTTCTTTACTGAGAGGTACTACCTCATTCTCATTCATAAGATTTTCGCTGAATATCTTTGACTACCTCATTTCTGGACCTTTAGCTGTGCTCAATATTCCTTATCTCCAAGGAAATATCTTTCTCTAGATCTTTAGTTATGCTCAATAATTATTCGACTCGATCGAGTTCTTCTTAGCTGGTACCTTTGGCTCTCACTCGAAATACTGGTGTCTCCACAGTTAGGTTTCCCATGTTCCCTTTTCTGGAATCAATAATTTTTACAGGAGTGATCCTTTTCATTATTAACAAGGCTTGTACTCGACACTTATTTTGCTCCACTTTTTCAACTTGATCTTAATATTCTTTCTCATATCTTAGTTGTTTAAATCTCTATATTCTCCTTGTCTACTGATGACACTCAGACTTAAAATGTTACTTCTGGGTAGATTCCTAGTGGTCCTCCTCAATTGGCTAAAGATTCAGGCTTAATTGCGTGCACATTGGTGCGTAAACCGCATTCCCTACTATTAACATCGACGCTGGCGATTTGGTCATGGCTAAAGTTCATACTCTTTTGTACTTTTTTTCATTATTACTATAAATCTGGTTACGGTATTCCACACAAACTTGTTTTCCATAGTCAAATGTTGTCAAAGGTTGTTACTCAAATACATGTAATTTTACCATACCTTGAGGATTCACCATGCTATACTAATTGCATATTATGCTACAAATCTACTAAACCACCCATACTCATGGCTTAGGCTGTCCCAGATCTGTAGTGGTTTGGTCGACTTAGACTAGGGCTGAGTACTTGGTTTCATTCTGATACTAAAAAACCTTTGTTATTACATACTTCTATTATTGCTTACTTAATATTTTCTTATATCTTCTCGACATATTCATTTCCAACTATTTACTTGCTGACTTTTTTTTATCTTCTCTCTTGCTCTGTTCTAATCCTAGGACTCGTCTGGCCTTATGTCTCTGCTTCCTCATTCAAAGGATATCATTTCTTACATTCCCTTAGCCATGCCTAACGTTGTTCCTTTATATCTCAGTCATTACTTTACCACTATTTTATCTTTGTACCGCTCCATTTGAACAACTTCTTTCTTAACTCCTTTACTTAGAGCTGTCACTTACTTTTATTCTATTCTTAAATTACGCTCGAATGTCTTATGTTCCGTTTTTCTTCCAGTATACTTTCAATTATTCCTGTGAGTATCTAGAGGCAACCTTCAAGGTTCATCTCTGCTACTATTGTCTAACGAGGGTTGGGAGGGTGGGAACTTATCCTGAGGCCTTTCTGATGATGGTGATCTAGTTGCACATAGTGCTTATCTATGAGTCTAGGCCTCTCATGTGTATATATATATATATATATATATATATATATGATGTTTTTCCCACACTAGGACATTACTACTAAAAACCCTCTAGTTCGCCTTCTTTAACTTACTTCTGATCATTTTTAACTATCGAACACGCTACCTCTTCTACGAAATTCCTCTGGAGTCATGCTCACTAAAAATTTTCTCGTGCTGCCTCTGTACTCTTTTCCTATTTAGTCTCTGTTGTTAAAACTTTTGAATTCGTTTACTTTCTCTCTCCGGGTGCCGCTATACTCTTTTTGTTATTCCTTATTAAAAAGCTTACTCTGCTGTATAGGTTTCTTTCTCATCTCAGTTTCTTGAACTCCATACATATTTACTCTCCTGAAAACTCTACCAACTTCGATTACTTAGGACATCTCCTACCAAATCTTTGGTTCATGTGCTACTCTTTATCTAGTCTTTCATTCTTAATACCATGAGATTCTTTATAAGTTGTTCACTATATTCCTGAAAGTCGTTCTCTCTGATCTCTTTGTACTTCTAAGTTTTTACTTCTTTAAGGGTTCCTTAACTCAACAATAGCTTCTAGACTTAACTCATTTTATTATGGCTTCAAACTATTCTATCTCATGCTCCTTATATAGATTTCATTGACCTTATAAATTTGATCGTCTAGCCTTCTCGTGATTCGTCTAGTCTATCAATTGCTATTCTTTACTGGTTCTTCTCTTTACCGGGTTCTAAACTGAGGGGTGAGCACTTGCACTCCATAAGAATATGTAGACACACATTTCTATTTTACACTTAGGTTCGGTGATGATCTGGTTAGGTATCTATATGTTTACTAGAATCGAGGTTTCTAGAAGAAAGGGTTGTCATTCGTTCTATAGGAAACTGATCGACTACCCCATGTCTTGGGGTCCTACTGAATTTCCTCGTTACTTCTTGCATCCCTCTTACCATTTGCATATCCTATTTCTTTGCTCTACGCCTTGCTGCTGAGGCTAGTGGTGTTTCATTCTTCTATCTACTTCCTAGATCTTCGTTTTCTGTTCTTACTTTAAGTCTTGACTTTGGCACTCTATTCTACTGTCCATACTGGTACTATTGTCACTCCTAAATATCTCCAACTTCTTGGGTCTATTCTTGTATACTTCCACAGATTTCTACTGACTTGGGCTGATATGTAGGTTCTGATATATTTGGTCTATTCTGAAGACTCATACTAGTCTTGCAAGCCTCGCGCGGACTTGCCTTGATCTTTGGGCTACACTGGGTTCTCTTTTTTATATCCTCGAAACTTCGTTAATTCTTTTTCTGGGTAATCTGCCTTCCAAGGTCTTTCCATTTCTTAAGATGAACTCTCATCGGGCTTCTTATGGTCGCCTATATCTATGCTGGTAGGAACTGCTTTATGTCTCTTCGGTTCTTTTCTTTATGTCTCGATGGGTTTCGATATCCTTGTTCTGGTACTCTATGTCCTGGTAGAGTCCATTTCTCATGTAGGGTAGGTATGAGATAGGCTATGTCAGAACAGCTTCCTTAACTGGTATAACTAAGCGGTTAAAAACTAGATAGCTTAGGGTCCTGTCTCGATCGGATTGCTTGGGATAAGGTAACTAATCGTTTCTGTTTATGACTTCTATTTGCCTGCTTATGGACCTGGGTTTGGGTTTGGGGATCTAGAGTTCTCTACGTCTTTTTTGACATCTCAGACTATTGGAACTCTTGAGTCAAATCTTGATTTCTTACTTCTGTTATCATTCTGGCTTTTCCTCGTTACTCGGGGAACTTACTGTCTATATAAAGTACCTGAAGGCTATTAGATCAGCTTGAAGGAATTTTCTGAGGAGGGAAGGAATTTTACATCTTCTAAGCACTTAATACTTGCTCGGGTTTTTTCTATTTTCTTTCCACTGTCCTAGATGGGTATCCTTAGAACTTCACTATCTTATTATGTCTCTTCACTTTTCTTTATCTCTGGCTGCTTACACAACTATGCATATTTCCTTGCTTTCTTAGAGTTTTCCTTTCCCACTCCATTGGGAAACTTTTCTTAGTACGTATACTTTCTAGTTGGAAACATTTCTTAGTACTTATACTTTCTAGTTCCATCACTGAACTTGATCCTCTGCTAATAATTCAGGATGATTTCAAAAAGATCTTACAAAGAATACTATTACTTTATAAGGTAGGATATTCGAATAGTCTAGGAATTCTTACTAACTTGTTTATAGAACATTGAGGACGTACTCGAGGATCAGATTCTGGAGAGGTAGTGCCCCGCATACAAGTATCCCGGACATACTATGTATACTATACCCAAACACTCTGCCCACTACAGTCACTGACTCCCTAGACCATACTCTGATACCATCTTTGTAACATCCCCAATCCGAAAATATTACCGGCACGAATAGGCCATATTATTCCCATAAGCCTCTGACTTCTGACTGTGAATAATACTGATACTCTTTTCAAATGCAATCTCTCATATGAGACCAATGTCCAAAACCATGACATAATACAAAATAGTTTACATACGACTAAACATACAAATATTAACTCTCTCAAAAACTATATATATATATATATGAATACTCATACACATCTTTAGTATACAACTGCCTGGATTGGACTTTACTTAATTCGACTGACTCAATCTCTGACTGGTGGACTCAGACCCTCTAGCAACTGCCATCAGTATCCGTTCTCTCGAGCTCGTCCTCTGAGAGTACCTGCAAAATAAAGAAACTGGAAGTGGGGGGTTAGACCGTTTATACGATCTAAGTGAGTGCACAAATTTAAAGTGAAAACTGAAATACTTTATGAAATCTCATTTTGGGTATTAAATCAAAACTTTTCTGAAAGCTTTTGTCTCAAAAAAATTTCTCTCTATGAAACTTTTATAAAATCTTGGCTGAAAGTTTCTTGTAAGACTGTTGTTACTGAAAACTTTACTTTCTAGAATTCTTTTCTCTGAAAACTATTTCTGAAAGTTGAAACTGAAATTACTTCTCAAAACTGAGCTCTGTATATCTGCTGAAAAACTTGACTCATGGGGGCGTTACGTATCGTCATCTCCTTATACGCCTAACTAGAGTCAGGAGTGAAAATCCATGACTTTGGGGCATTATGTATCGCCGTCCACCAAAGCATGCCATTTTTGTCCCTAAAACTACTGGTCTTGGGGGGTTACATATAACCGTCTCCCAAGCCACTGAACTATAACTGGGGGTGCAGATCTATGCTACCCTCCAAGCTCTAAAACTAGAATCTAGGGGCATATGTCATCCATAGTCCTGAACTAGGATCTAGGGGCATTACGTATTGTCGTCCCCCCAGTCCTCTACATGTGCACATATGATGTCCGTCAATTCCATGTATGTGACAAGTTACATACTGAGGTGGGTTTTTCCCCCTTGCCTCGAAAAATATAAACCATTTTCTAAAAATGTTTCTTTCTCAATATAATGCTCAAATAATAAACTTTTATGAAATGACTGTAATAATAAAAATAATCTAACGCCCTAAAGCGTAAAAATAAGTCTGATATGAAAATAACTAAAAGAAAGTCAATTTAAAAGGGTATTGTCCACTCTCTGATTTCGGAATTTGGCTGGCATTCAATCCCCTTATCAAAGAAGAATGTGGTTCATGTGGAAAATCTACGATCGGAAACTTGATTAGTATATACGTTCCAAAATGAACCTCGGAACTTAGCTAAGCTTATTAGTACATCAATATGTTTTATCTACAAGGCTTATTGTGCTTGTGTATTGATGTAAGGTATCTAAACGAACTAATACAAGACCTATAAGGCGGCCTCTAACATGTTAGGGTGGAACTGGGATGGTTTAAAACTGATTTTGGGAAATTTTGGTCTTCGTGTCACGACGTAAGACATTACATGTCGCGACAAGCTTGAATCCAGAAACAAATTGCCTGGGATTTCCAGTGCGGGTCACGACGCGTGCAAACCAGAAGCAGATATACACAAATTTCACAGAACACGTCGTGACGTGTGGTGATTTGCATCACGACGCAAGGCCAAAATTCAGTCCTGAAATCAACTTCCTCAAGTCCTTATGCCCAAATACACTTTCATTCTTCCATATTTCAACTTTTTCTCATCAATACCATAAACTTCCATGTAGAAACACACTAATATTACTACTCCTCAAACTAATTCAACTTTTTAATCTCATGATCTGCATAACTCAAATCTAGGTTACCAAGCCTTAACCCTAACTTAGTTCAACCAATGACAATGCCAAACATGTTTCTATCATAAATATATCATCTCTACTATCTAAATTCAAAATCCAAGATTTGGGTCAAAATAATCTTACCTTATTTCTTGTATTTTCCTCATCTTCCGAAATTCCCATGCTTGCTAAGCCTTTCCTCTATTTCTTCTTCTTTTTCTTCTCTTCTTATTCTTCTTATTCTTCTCTCCTCTTTTTTCTTTTCTCATTCACGTCTTCTACTTTCTTTTTGTTCTCAATTTGTGAATTGGTGAATAGTGTTTCCTTTTATACTTGGCCATTAAAAAAAATAAGAAAAGTGTATAATTTTGAAGAAGCTTATAGAATTTACTAGAATGCACTCGGGGTACTATTCATCTGAATTTTTTATCCGTATTTTTAGCCCATTTTAGGAAAAATATTCAACGTGAAAGTTGTAGATCTCGATCTCTGCTTTTCGAAGAGATAAAATTCATAAAAATCAGAGTTCGAATGAGAAAGTTATGCTCCAACTACCGTGAGCTGCCCGAAATAAAATATCATAGAGCTCGTATCGGACTTTCGAAGAATTTACCGATTGTCCCCAAAGTCGTTTCATGAGTATATTTGTGTCCCAACATAATTTTTGTTATGTTACCTTCGTCCCATAATACCACGGTACTATAATGTAACAGTAGTAGAGACTACCGATAGTTACAAAATGTGGATCAGAAAAGGTCAGAAATACAGATAAAAAAATTCAGATGAATAGTATCCGGGGACTAATCTAGCGAATTCTTAAAGTTTCTTCATTTAAATCATTTGCAATTAGCCCATAGTATATAAATGGGACATTTTTCAAGCATTCCTAATATTTTAGAGAAAGGAAGAAAACGTGAGAGAGATGAGAGAATGAAAAGAAAAGAAGAAGAAGAAAAAGAATATGGTAGGGCATTGTTTGGCCAAATCAAAGAGTAATCAAGGAAAATCAAACTATCACAAGTTAGAAAGAAGGATATCAAGCTTAGAAGACTTGATTATTGAAGGAAATGAAATGAGATAAAGTAAGGAAACCTTGAACCAAATTTGAAGTGTTGATGTATTAATTAATTGATGATTAAAATATGTTGTTGGCTTGAATTTGATGATGTACTAATGATTATTGAGTTAAGAAAGTGGTGTTTTATGGGAAATCCCCAATTTGTGAAATCCCTAGGAATGAAATTAAGTTGAGGTCTATGGGATGGATATGAGAAAATATCAGGGGGTGTTATTAATGATATTTTATTTGTTTATTGTTGTTATAGCTTAAGTAGTATTGTAGAAGTTGAGAGTGAAAATGAAGTTGAAGTTGGGTCCTGAAAACAGGCTGGCGTCGCGATGCGTGCACCCGGTGTCTTAACGCATACAGGGAAATTAATTTTTGATGTGATTTTGGAAAGTGAGAGACGCGACGCCTAAGGACCAGAGTCACGATGCGGAAAACAGAGGAATCTTACTGCCTCATTTTTGTTTGGTGGAACATCGCGACGCTCAGCACTTAGCATCGCGACATATGTGGTAGTCGCGATGCCCAACCCCTACTTCGCAATGCTGAAGCAGGGGATGCTCACTAGTTCAGTTGCAAGTGTGAGTGTCGTGACGCCCAAGGGACAGCGTCGCGACACGTGACCAAAATTTCCCCATAACAATTTTTGTTCATTCCAGTTTCACCCTAGTATATTAGAGGCCACCCTAAGAGTCTCGTATCAGCTCGCATATATACATTACATCATGACACAAACATGATACGCCATGTAGTGATAGCAATTATTTGAATTAAGAAATTCCACAACCCACATTCTAATCAAGTTTATCAATTATAGATCATCGCATGAACCTCAAAATTCCACAACCCATATTCTAATCAAGTTTATCAATTATAGATCATCGTATAAACCTCAAATTCCTTCAGCAAAGTGAAGAAATACTAGCTGGACTCGAAATCAGTGAGTGGACCCTCTTCTCAAACTGATTTCTACTTAGTTACTTTTGATTTAAAACTTCATTTTTAGCACATAGGGCGTTAGCCGAAATGATTTGCAAATATTTCATGATTGAGAAATGTTTTAAAAAGAAATGATTTTTAAAGTATGATATTGTGATTTTGGAGGCATGGGGGAAAACCCTCCTCAGTTGTAGCTTGGTACAGATATGGAATTGACTGTTACTAGAATTGACGGACATGACATGTGCACATGTAGAGCAAGACTAGGGGGATGACGATACGTAACGCCCCTAGATCTTCATTTTAGTGGCTTCGGGGACGGCGATACGTAACGCCTCAAGACCCTAGATTCAAGGATAAGACAGTGGCATGCATTAGGGAACGGCGATACATAACTCCTCAATGACATGAATTTGCACATCTGGCTCCCATTCTGTGGGTTATGGGACAGCTATACCTAATGCCCCAAGACAACTAGTTATATGTATGAGGGATGGCGATACGTAACGCCCCCACATGTCAGGTTTGTTACGGATATGCCCTATACCCAACTTGTGGATGGGCTATATTTACATGTATTTGTAATATTTTCATTAATTAATAAAATGGAAAAATTTATTATACGTATCTTACATAACTTATATGAACCATCAAACACTGTAATAAAGCCCTTGGAGTAATAAGATGATGGCTTCCACGTCTTATGAGAATCATTACTCTCAAACGTTCATAGTCATAATTTTGTGAATAATCTGGGCGTTCACAAAGCGGAGACACTAGCATGATGATATGATCCGCCCTTAAGTGGGGTAGTCGATCACATAGGCTACTAGCGGAGATCCGTCCGCTTGGTGTATCACATGGATGCATGACTTGCTCATGTCCATCGAACTGACCGCCGAAAGTTTTCACATGGAGTGTTTATCCCATGTGTCTGTGAGAAATTTCATGTATCGATTGTATGACTAGTCCTCAGACTTGAGGTCTTTACAATCTTATGTGTGGATCAAATAACTTTGACATTCTCCTTCCCCGGTTCAAAAGATCCGGTCATAAGGGTATGGTTGGGTCATTTGTTGAAACACATGATGTTTGTAAAGATACAACAGAGAATCGCCACTCTCTCGGATAATATTTTCTTATAAGAGTAGTATTACAGTTCGCTGGTTGATATGTGTGATCAGTGCTTGAGACTGTGGCCGCAGCGGAAGAATCATGTGAGATTCTTGGATTAGCACGATTCATGACACTATCAACATCATACCTTTGACTATATGGGTAGACACTTTCCACACCCTAGGTCAAACGGTGGGGATACAGTGTGGCGATGGACCGTATCATATGTAAATTACATACAGAATGGGTATATATATCTTTAATTCTCATTTAGGGGTCTTGGCATGTTGCTAGATGTCAACCTTTGTCATTGAAATCGAACGACCATCTGATCGGAGGATAATTTATATTCGATTAAATTATCACGATTCATTTCATGTCCAACTTGAGGGGAACCCAAAAGGTCACACACAACAAAGTCGAAATCAATGGTTAACAGTGCACAGTACAAATTTAACAGCATATATAATTGCTGTATGAATTGTTCATAAATGGTTCAATGTGTTTAATTTTTGAACAAATCATTTATGAGGTTCCATAGTGGCTTAGGGATTGGTGAATGACGATAGGGGCACTTTGGGAATTGAAATAAATAAATAAAAAAAAATGTGAATAATAACGCGAATAATAATTTTTTTTATTTGTTATTTGTTTTGAATTCCAATTCGGCCCAAACTCTTATTATGGTTTTATAATCTCATTAAACCACTAAATTAAGATCCAATGGCTAAGATTAAATTAGCATTTATCTCACATCAAATTCTTAATTAATTTTGTTGTCTTTGGAGCACCTATATAAACCCAAAGAATTCTTCACAAATTTTTACACCAAACCTTTCATATCTTGGGTTTATATAAGTGAGCAACTCTAAAGTTTAAAAGTAAGCCACTAATTTTGAAGATTCTTAAGTCTAATTGATTAGAGGAACCTCGAGTTAAAAGTTTTTGTGGTATTTGCCTAGGCTAGCACCAAAGGCAAAATACCCGTGCACTCAAGGCGTAGTCTTGCCGTTGAGTTTTGGCTTTGGTGTGTGCACCTTTGGAGGCCACACAATTGGGTGGCTCTTTGGAACGTGGAAGAGCTTGCTGAGTTAGAGAAGAGCTTTTAGATTGGAGGGAGGACTGGGGGAGTCTTCGGTTCAAGTAAGTCTTTTTCTTTCTTTATTTTAATTAGAGTTCTTATGATAGTTAACATGTTTAGGTTTATGTTCTTTGCATGTTTTATGAGTTTTTTATGCTTAGAATATATAGTAACATGTCTAGTCTTGTAGAGTAATCAAAACAAATGGGTCTTGGGTAAAGGGATAGCAGCATCATATTTTTAATTTTTCCGCTGCGCACTCGCGGCCGCTTCCCAACTGTGGTATCAGTGCGCCGTTTTTGTTTTGATTAGTTATCTCTCATTTTAACTCGAAATTGGGTGTGTAAAAGCTTTTTGGAAAGCTAACACCCTGAACGTACTTTTAGGCACAAGTTTTGCATGATTTGGTTAAGAGTTGAATTGTAAAATTGTATTTAAATTCACGCATCTATAAAAAAATGTGAATAGTAAATTTATTTGATTAAAATAAAATACAATATCATAATTAAATATTAATCAAAGTTATTTAATTTATAAAATAATTCCAACATATTAAAACTCATATGCTTGATGATTATATGTATGATTAGAATTGGCATGATTATTTTAGAGTGCAAGCATCTAGAGACTTTCTAAGGAAATTGAGAGTGTATTGCTTATCCCTTAGCTAAGTAATTATTCCATGATGAACTTAGAGATTTATTACCTTTAAGGCTAATAAATATAAATCACTTGTTTATAATAAAAGACATTATAAAAGATACAAGCGGGGTGGGTGATGAGTGGTAATTATATCACTATTTCTCACTCATTTAACCTAATATTTTATATAGTTTCTTGAGTTTTGTTAATATTTTGATGTGTTTTGTGTTATTTTGTAGATAAATAAAGTTTCAGGACTCTCTGGAGGTGATTTGGGCCAAAACAGTGAAAATTGGACAAAAGGGCATTTTCGTAATTCTACGCGTCGCGACGCGCAAGCCTATGGCATCGCGACGCCTAACATGCACCAAAACTTGCTAACGTGCGCCGGGTCCACAAGTCAGAATCTGAGAAAATTTGACTTTGCTAATGTGCGCCGTGCCACGTGTCACCATCACAGCCGATCTGCTAACGTGCACCGTGCCACGTGTCATCATCCTACGGTGCCGACAGTCACCATCGCCACATGTCACTCCACATGTCTGCCACGTCATCATCCACATCACCGGTTGACCGAGTCAGAGTGCCACATCATCACCACGTCATCATCAACCAATCACAGCGTGCCACGTGTCATCATTCTATGGTGCCGATAGTCCCTTTCACCACGTGTCGCCACATCAGCGCCACGTCAGCACCAATTATTGACTCCTTTATCCGAATGACACGTGGCGGATAACAATCTTAAATCAGCCAATCAGAAGCCGCCACGTGTCACAATAATTGAGCTCCAACCACCTTGCCACGTGTCGCCTTATCTCCTTATCCAGAATCGCTACGTGTCAAGTCCTCAGCATGCCACGCCAAAAAGCTCTGACGTCGCGACGCCAAAGGCTTTGGCGTCGCGAAGCTGGAGGCATATCCGCGCCTATAAATTGAGCTCGAGGTTTCAGTTTCAAATGTACCTTCCTCTCTAATTTCTCTGATCTAAATAAGGAGTTTTCTATCTAGTTTCTTTTAAATTTTAGTTTTGTAATTAATTTTAATTACGTTCTGTAATAATAGTAATTTATTTTCTTTACTTTTTACAGTTTTTACTATTCACCATGAGGAGGTAACTTCCCCTAGCTAGGGTGAAAGGTAATTCTTTTACTGTTACTATTTCGATTAATCTCCCTTAAATATAATATATTCACTGTTTAAAATATTGACTTAAAAAGGATACCGCTATATTGGTCGGTTGGTAATTAAATTTTCTTACCGTTTATATGGCAAGTTTATTTTGATTCCGCCTTTATGGCTGGTTGGACTTAATTTGACTTAATCAGGTTACCGCCTATATGAACGGTTGGTAAAATAATCACAAGTTAATATATTATATTAAGGGAGATATCTAAATAGTAATTAGTAAAAGTTGATCCTTTTATCTTAGCATTTTATTTTATTGTAATTTACTTTTCAGCTTTTACTTTACGGCAATTACTTTTCAGCATTTTTATTTTATATCTTTTACTTTCAAGTTTTTACTAGCCCTAGTTATATGTTGTAACTAAGTTAGTTATTGGGGTTGTGATGAATTCTAATATCACCGGTTTATAAGGGGTTATTTTATTGTTTGGGTAATTTAAAGGTTTACTTATTAAGTCTTAAGCTTAATGCTTCTTATTGTCTGATCACCAATAAGATAGATCTGGTAAATCTAAAATAAACTTGACAAATGAATTTTAGGTTTCAGCCTTAGACTTAATAGCCCACGATCTTCCTTGAGGATAGATAACCCTTTAATAGATTTCCTTACAGGATAGACATATACCTGTCGGGCGGGGGTAGCCATAATTGGAACTTACTTAATGAATCCAGATAATTTGGTTGACATACACATATAGTTCAATTGGGTTAAACTGGGTATTTGCGTCTGACCATCGACATAGGCTTTTGCATAATTTAGTGTTCCAGGTTAGTAAACTGATTTATTACACAAACATGAAATAACCACTTTATCTTTTAAAAGGTATTAGAAAGATTCACAACCATAAATAGTTTTTAATATTGAATTTTCTTAAACCTACTTTTGTGCAATTTTATTTACTTGTTTTTAAATTTAGAATCATCACAATTTCAAATCAATCAATCAACCTGTTAGATACTAGTAATCATTTGACCTCATAAAATTAATAGATTAGGTATTAAGTCCTCATGGGATCGATATTTTTATACTACTTGAACGATACGTGCGCTTGCGTTATACGTGTGTGTTTACGCCAGTTAGTGGGACCAAGGCGTTAATAAAACTTTCCAAACTAAAATTAATTTAACCAAAGGTATTACTAGAGTTAGATAATGATTTGGTGTCTTCCTTCACTCAATACCTTTTTATTGCCAAAAGGAAAAGCTGTGAAGACATCTAGATAATCATTTACTCAAAGCTTACCTTAAAGCATATTTAAAGTGTTGGACTAATTTGGAGGATCTATTGTTTATTCCTGTCACCGAGGCAATAAGAGCCTAAAAGGTAAGGGTATTTAAGAGAGTTCACTCCACCATCCCTCTGAGGAATTTTCAATGGAGGAATCCATTTGACAGTTATTCACTTAAACTTGCTAAAATCCTCAATAATAATTTAAGTCTAAAATTTGCCTCCCATTGTAAAGTATAGACCCGAATGGCTTAAACCGTATTGGCAGGACTAGGCTTTACCAGACTGACCAATACCAATTTGTCCCTAAATCGTACTATTGACAATGGTTTGACTTTTCTGAGTCATAAGACGCAGCGACCCTTAGGCGTGGTCTTATAAGTTAGTGGCAAAGATTGGGTGTCCACAAGGACTAGCATAAGCTATGGTATGTTTGATTGCCCAACCCAATGATCAAGGAATTGTGATTTATATCATAAATTGGTTAGGAACCTACCTAATTATCGTATTTTATAACGACCGGCCCTAGTCGGAGTTATGAAATGATGATAATGGGATCCTTGCCTACAAGAAATCCATCATATTGGGGTTGATGTGATCTGCTTAAAATTTTAAAACAATTGAGTGGGAGTAACTTCTTAATATTAAAAGCCATTTTATTATGAAACATTAATGAAAACATATTCCTAATTTTAACATTCTCTCTTAACATGTGGGTTAAAATATTTCACAAACATTCAAATGGCAAACAGAGTATCACTTCGTTCCATCATTGATGAGCATAAGCTCAAAGGGGACAACTACAATGACTGGTTTAGAAACCTTAAAATTGTCTTACGACAAGAAAAAAATTTCTATGTTCTTGAAAGACCATTTCCCCTGTGAACCCGCAAAAGATGCTGACCAAAATACATTTGATGTTTGGAAGAAACACGTCAATAATGATGAGTAAGCAGTTTGCATAATGCTTGGCTCTATGTCGGACGAACTTCAGAAAGCTCACGAAGATATGGATGTTCAAACCATCATCTTTCACTTGAAGGAGTTGAATGCAACTTCAGTTCATACCGTGAGATTCCAAGTGTCATGTGTCTTATTCCAAACAAGGTATAAGGAATGATCTGTTAGTGGACATGTGCTTAAGATGATTGGCCACATTGAAAAATTGGCCAACCTCGGGTTCATCATGGATCATGAGATAGGTCACGATCTAATTCTTCAATCCTTACCAAAAGACTTCTCTAACTTTATTATGCAGTTTCATATGTCTAATAAAGAAGCTACTTTAGCAGAATTGCATAATCTGATAAAGCAAGCAGAGAATGACTTGAAACCGGAGCTTAAAACCTCCTTCATGCTTACGGGTACGGACCTGAAGCCACGAGGCCCAAAGAAAATTAAGGGCAAGGCCAAGGCTCCAGATCACCTAAAGCCCAATGGTAAGGTGGAGAAGAAAAAAGGAAAGGGGAAATGTTTCTTTTGTGGAAAGAAGGGTCATTGGAAGAAATACTGCATATCCTTGAAAGCCAAGGAAGCTAGGGAAGCCTAAGAGGCCAAGAAGCCTAATGCTTCAGGTATGTTGTATATGATTGAACTATATTCTCAAAACTCTGAACCTTCTACTTGGGTGCTTGGCACTGGTTGTGGGACTCACTTTTGTAACAATGTGTAGGGCCTGAGAAACAGTAGGAGACTCCGTCATTATGAGGTTGACTTACGCATGAGTAATGGAGCAAAACTGGCTGCATTGTGCGTGGGGACTTATTCATTAGTTTTGCCGAATGATTTAGTTTTAGACTTAGAACATTGTGTTTATGTACCTTCTCTAGTAAAGAACATCATTTCAATTTCTTCTTTATGTAATAAAGGTTTTTCATGCCTAATAAGTTGTAATGAATGTTCTATTTATTTCAATGAAATAAAATATAGAGATGGTATTTGAATAATGGTATCTATGTCTTACAAACTAACAAAGAATGTTCAACCTCTAATATATACAACGTTAACTCGAATAATCTCAATGAATCACTTCTATGGCACAGTCGCTTAGGTCATATCAATGAAACAAGATTAACTAAGCTACATAAGGATGGGTATTTCAGACCCTTCAAATATGAACCTTATGGAACTTGTGAGTCTTGTTTACTTGGTAAAATGACCAAATTACTCTTCAAAGGTAAAAGACAGTGTGCAGCGGAGACATTAGAACTCATACACTCTGATGTATATTGACCAATGTCAGTCACCGCTAGAGGTGGATTCTCTTACTTCATTACCTTTATCGATGATCACTCCCGATATAGGTATGTGTACCTTATGTGGTACAAATCTAAAGCCTTTGAGAAATTCAAAGACTTCAAAGCTGAAGTAGAAAACCAGCTTAATAAAGGTATTAAGTCACTAAGGTCTGACCGAGGTGGTGAATACTTAAGCGACATATTCCAAGATTACTTGAGAGAAAATGGCATTGTTTCCCAGTGGACTCCTCCGGGAACTCCACAGCATAATGGGGTCTCCGAAAGGAGAAATCAGATATTATTAGATATTGTCCGATCAATGATGCCAGACACATATCTACCTCTTTCATTTTGGGGTCTTACTTTAGAAACTGTAATACTACTACTAAACCAAGTTCCTTCCAAGACTGTTAGTCAAACACCATATGAGTTATGGTCTGGGAAACGTCCTAGTCTTAGTTATCTAAGAGTTTGGGGATGTGACACATATGTTAAGCTCACACAAACTAACAAATTGGATGATAGGGCAGTTAAATGTAAGTTTGTAGGATATGCCTTGAACTCAAGAGCATACGGGTTCTACGTCCCAAATGAACAAAGAATATTTGTCTCACGAAATGCTAAATTTCTAGAGAATGAATTTCTTCTCAAGAAATATAGTGGGAGTAGACTTGACCTCGATGAGGTACGAGAAGAACAAACTAACATAGAACTAAACCCCAGGCCCCTCAAAAGGGCAGCAACGGAACAACCACAAGGTTATGAACTTAGAATGTCTGGTAGGGAAAGATATGAGCCTGAAAGATATGGTTTCCATATTGGTAAGGAACATGATCAGGTCATTGATAATAACGATCCCACCAGCTATGACGAAGCAATGCGTGACATTGATTCAGTCAAGTGGCTTGAGGCCATGAAATCCGAAATAGACTCTATGTATCAGAATCAAGTCTGGGACTTGGTGGATGCACTTGAAGGGATAAAACCCATAGGTTGCAAGTGGATTTACAAGCGTAAAACTGATGCAGAAGGCAACATCCAAACCTATAAGGTTAGGTTGGTGGCGAAAAGTTATAGACAAATCCAAGGAATTGACTATGACGAAACCTTCTCGCCTGTTGCAATGATAAAGTCCATTCGAATTTTACTAGCACTGTTTGCACACTTTGATTATGAGATTGGCAGATGGATGTCAAAACAGCTTTCCTTAATGGGAACCTCGTAGAGGAAGTCTAAATGACACAACCTGAGGGGTTTGCATCTAAGGATGATCATAATAAAGTATGCAAGCTTAAACGATCCATTATGGACTCAAGCAAGCCTCAAGAAGTTGGAATATACAATTTGATGAGACAATCAAAGAATTTGACTTTATCAAAAATGTAGACGAGCCTCGTGTTTACAGGAAAAGTAGTGGGAGTGCTGTTGTATTTCTTGTATTATATGTCGATGACATATTAATCATCGCGAATGATATTCCCATGATGCAAGCCACCAAGCAATGGTTATCTCATAATTTCTCCATGAAAAATTTGGGAGAAGCAGCCTACATCCTCGGCATTAAGATCTACCGTAAAAAATCTAAGAGGTTGTTAGGACTTTCTCAATCTACATACATAGATAAATTTTTGAAAATATTCAAAATGGAAGATTCCAAAATAGGTAATTTACCTACTTGTCATGGAATCAAATTATCTAAGGAGCAATGTACACATACTCCTTCAGATAGAGAGCGTATGAGTAGATCCCATATGCTTCAGCAATATGATCGATCATGTACGCCATGCTATGTACAAGACCTTATGTCTCTTATGCTCTTAGCATAACGAGCGGGTATCAGACAAATCCTGGTGAGCAACACTGGGCAGCTGTCAAAACAATCCTCAAGTATCTGATAAGAACTAAGGATGTGTTTTTGACATACAAAGATTTTTCTGAGATGAAAGTCATTGGTTACTTTGATGCGAGCTTTCAGACCGATAGGGATGACAACATATCGCAAACATGATATCTGTTTACTTTGAATGGCGGAGCTGTCAGTTGGAAAAGGTCAAAGCAGTCAACTACAGCGGACTCCACCACTGAAGCCGAGTATATTACAGCATCTGAGGCAGCTAAAGAAGCAGTCTGGATAAAGAAGTTCATCACAGAGCTGGAAGTGCTTCCCGCGATAAAGAATGGTGTTACGATGTACTGTGACAACACATGCGCCATTGCTCAATCAAAGGAACCAAGGTCCCACCAGAAATCCAAGCATGTACTCAGGCAATTTCATCTCATCAGGGAGATTGTTGAGAGAAAGGAAGTTATTATAGAGAAAATACCCACAGAAGATAATCTTGCAGATTCTCTTACTAACGGGATGACTCAACAAAAGCATGATAGGCACACCCAAGAGTATGGTGTCCAGATTCATATTAGTTGGCTATAGTGCAAGTGGGAGATTGTTAGGGATATGCCCTATACCCAACTTGTGGATGGGCTATATGTACATGTATTTTTAATATTCTCATTAATTAATAAAATGACAATCTTTATTATACGTGTCTTACATAACTTATATGAATCATCAAACACTGTAATAAAGCCCTTGGATAAAAGTTATGAGAATCATTACTCTCGAACGTTCCTAGTCATAGTTTTCTGAATAATCTAGGCTTTCACAAAGCGGAGAGACTAGCATAATGATATGATCCGCCCTTAAGTGGGGTAGCCGATCTCATAGGCTACTAGCGGAGATCCGTCCACTTGGTGTATCATATGGATGCATGAGTTGCTCGTGTCCATCGAACTGACCGCCGAAAGTTTTCACATGGAGTGTTTATCCCATGTGTCTGTGAGCACTTTCATATATCGATTGTATGACTAGTCATTAGACTTGAGGTCTTTACAATCTTATGTGTGGATCAAATAACTTTGACATTCTCCTCCCCCGGTTCAAAAGATCCGGTCATAAGGGTATGATTGGGTCATTTGTTGAAACACATGAAGTTTGTAAAGATACAACAGAGAATCGCCATTCTCTCGGATAATATTTTCTTATAAGAGTAGTATTCCAGTTCGCGGTTGATATGTGTGATCAGTGCTTGAGACTGTGGCCACAGCGGAAGTATCATGTGAGATTCTTGGGTTAGCACGATTCATGACACTGTCAACATCATATCTTTGACTATATATGGGTAGACATTTTCCATACCCTAGGTCAAATGGTGGGGATACAGTGAGGCGAGGGACCGTATCATATGTAAATCACATACATAATGAGTATATATATCTTTCATTCTCATTTGGGGGCCTTGGCTTGTTGCTAGATGTCAACCTTGGTCATTAAAATCGAACGACCATCTGATCGGAGGATAATTTATGTTCATTAAATTATCACGATTCATTTCATGTCCAACTTGAGGGGAACCCAAAAGGTCACACACAATAAAGTCGAAATCAATGGTTAACAGTGCACAATACAAATTTAACAGAATATATATGATTGCTGTAGGAATTGTTCATAAATGGTTCAATGTGTTTAATTATTGAATAGATCATTTATAAGGTTCCATAGTGGCTTAGGGATTGGTAAATGATGATAGGGGCATTTTGGTAATTGGAATAAATAAATAAATGAATAGTAATGTGAATAGTAACATGAATAGTAAATTTTTTTATTTTTTTTATTTGTTATTTGTTTTGAATTCCAATTCGGCCCAAACTCGTATTAGAGTTTTATAATCTCATTAAACCACTAAATTAAGATCCAATGGCTAAGATTAAATTAGCATTTATCCCACATCGAATTCTTAATTAATTTTGTTGTCTTTGGAGCACCTATATAAACCCAAAGAATTCTTCACAAATTTTTGCACCAAACCTTTCATATCTTGGGTTTATATAAGTGAGCAACTTTAAAGTTTAAGTGTAAGCCACTGATTTTGAGGATCCTTAAGTCTAATTGACTAGAGGAACCTCGAGTTAAAACTTTTTGAGGTATTTGCCTAGGCTAGCACCAAGTGCAAAATACCCGTGCACTCAAGGCATAGTCATGCCGTTGAGTTTTGGCTTTGGTGTGTGCACATTTGGAGGCCACACACTTGGGTGGCTCTTTGGAACGTGGAAGAGCTTGCTGAGTTCGAGAAAAGCTTGTAGATTGGAGGGAGGACTGGAGGAGTCTTCGGTTCAAGTAAGTCTTTTTCTTTCTTTATTTTAATTAGAGTTCTTATGATAGTTAGCATGTTTAAGTTTATGTTATTTACATGTTTTTATGAGTTTTTTATGCTTAGAATATATAGTAACATGCCTAGGCTTGTAGAGTAATCAAAACAAATGGGTCTTGGGCAAAGGGATAGCGGCATCATGATTTTTAATTTTTCCGTTGCGCACTCGCGGCTGCTTCCCAACAAGGTTTTCTATAGATCCTCAGATATTTCATATGAGATTTTCAGATACAATGGTTTTATAAAAGAGTTTTAGAAAGAAATCAGAGTTTTTCAGAAAAAGAATTTCCTGAAAAATTTCACAGAAAATGAAATACTTTCAGATAAGAAAAGAGTTTTCAGAAAATATCATTTTCTTGAAGATGCTTTCGAATTCAGAAACAGATAACTATTTTGAAAATCATTTCATTTTTCATTTCACTCACTATGTCGTTCAAATGATCTAACCCCCCACTCTCAGTTTCTCTATTTTACAGGTATAACCAGAGGATGAGCTCGAGAGGAGGGATACTGATGGAGTTCACTACGGTGTTGAGTCCACCAGGTCAAGTCAAAGGGAGAGAGTTCAGTCAGAGTCAAAGTAAAGTCATGTAATAGTCATTGGTATTGCATCGGTCAATGTATAAAGTTTAAAATATTTATGAATAAAGTTGTAAAGGAAAGTATTATTGGGTATACAATTATCAATATTGAGTTGCATTTCGTGTTTTTGAGTCTGGGCAATGTTCCCTACACATGAGTCAGAAATTTGAGATATGTTTAGTAATGATGATCACAGTCAGATAGTCAGAGGCTCAGGGGGAAGGTTAGCCTATTCCCTGCCGATAGCATCTCCTGGTGGGGGACGTTACAAAGATGGTATCAGAGCCAGTTCTAGGGAGTCAGTGACTGTAGTGGGTAGAATGTTGGGGTCTTGTATACATAGTATGCCCGGGGTACTAGTATGCGAGGTACTACCTCTCCAGTATCTGATCCTTGAGTACGTCCTCAAGTTCTATAGAAAGGTTAGTAAGCATTCCTGATGTTATCTGAATTTTCTTCCCAATAAAGTTATCATAATCCTTGTTTTAACCAAGAATCCTTCTATAGTCTTCTTCGTTTAATATCAGGAATTTAAGACAAGCTATAAGAATAGATAGTAAGGTTTTGAGAATATTTACGTAAAGGAGTGGGAAGAGAAAACTATAAGAAAAAAAAAAGAATGATACCCAGATGTTCAAGCAACCAGAGGCAGTAACAGGTAGAGATATATAAATAGATGATAAAGAAAACACCAGAACTTATAGTAGTAAAAGAGAATACAGTAAACCTAAGCAACAGAAAAATGATGAGTAGACCTAAATAAGGTTTCTTCCCTCCAAGTAATATTTCGTTTCTCCTTAGAAAATTCTTCCAAGCTGATCCAATAGCCTTAGAGCACCTCGTATAGATAGTACGTTCCCCAAATAGTAAAGAATAGTCAGGAAGATAAAAGAAGCAAGAAACTAAGATTTGTCAAGAGTTTCCAATAGACACTAGACGCCACAAATGATGTAAAAGTTCTAAATACCCAAATCCAAGCTTTTAAGCGAAATAAATGAATGACGTAAGGAAAAATTATTACATGTCTTAACCAAAGAATGAGATATAGACAAAACCCTAAGCTACCCAGATCTCGAATGTCTCAGTAATAACGGCTAAAAAAGTTATCTTGACGGAATCTATGTCATACCTATCCAACATGAGTAATAGATTCTACCAGGACATATGATAGAGAGAAAAGACAATGATATCCATCGAGATGTAGATGTATATCCTAGCTTTTACCAACATAGACAAAGATAACCATACGAAAGCCTAGTACTCATGGTGTTATATTTAGAGAAAGAAATAGCGAACTTTGATGGATGGTTCACCCAGGAAGAGACCAAAGAGGTTTCTAAGGGCATACAAGAAAAAACCCGACTCAAGCCACGATGAGAAAGTCCCCAATACCGATGAGAGTTCATAGATATTCCCAACATCAGTATAAGTTCGTGTAGGTTTAAAAAACAAGACCAATGAAATTAGAAATACTCAATGAGTTAACTAGAGTACCAGTACAGATAATGGGATCAAATGTCATAGTTGTGGCCTATAGCAAGAGCAAAGATCTGTTAAGTAACCCATAAGATAAAACACCACTAATCTTGAAAGCACAACCTAGAACCAAGATATAGGATATGGAGAAAATGAAAAGAGATGCAAAAAGTAACAAAGAAGATCAGTACGTGTGATAACATAGATAAATGTAGCTCGAAGGCAGTAATGGAAATGAGGGCCTCTGAATAGTGATAGAAATTGAGAGACCTTAAGACATGGAATAGTTGATGCAACTTCCAATGGAACGAATATTAATTCTTCCTCCCAGTAGCCTGACTCTGGTAAGCATTCAAACATCTAGCTAGACATGGAAAACATGTGTTACCCCAACTTAGAACTTTATAAGAACTTGAACAAGTAAAAGAGGACACTTACGAGGCAGGAAAATCATGAACGAGCAAGATGGTCGAACCCAGAAATTCAAGAGAAATCTATATGGGAATCATAAGATAGATTGATATTAATTCACGGTAAGCCTAGCCAAATTTGGAAGTGATAAACTGCCTATTGTAGAACTGAAAGGTCTTAAGGAATTAAAGGCGCAATAAAGCAAGGAATCAAATTTAGAAATGCATATGACGACCCTCAAATACAAAATATCCGACTTACACAAAGTTTCCTATTATACCAGAAAAAGAAATGATTAATAATAAAGCAACACCCAAGCCAAGGTTCAGTAACAGTGTCATAACTTGTGGTAAAATATGGAGTTACAAATGGTGACGACCTAAGAGGTTTAGGAAACTAAGGTAACAAGGAACTACCTTATGACTGTAAAGATATAATATATGACTGTTAAGGCCTTTTTTATAAGACAAAGATTCATTACACACAGGGAAATCTAAGTAACAGAGCAAATTTTGAAAGGAAGATTAAAAGAGGGAATATGATGGGATTTTGGAGAAAGCATAAACCTAAAATAGTTTCTTGATAAAAGATAGTATAACCAATAATGGAGAATGAATCAGGAGTAAGGTTAGAAGAGGTAATCCAAGTAGTTCCTAACAGTAGTATCTTGGTATGAGAGTCCGACACCAGATGAGTAAGTAAGGTAGTTCTAGGATCAAAAGTGAGCAGTATGTGCAACTGCAACATGCATAGGTAGTGAGACCACTACAATCGAAAGGAATTTCAGGACCAACCTCACCCTCCCAACCCTCATTAGACAATAACAGTAAAAATGAACCGCAATGTTCATCCCGTAGATATCCCTAGAAGCAGGCAAATATGTGGAGGAGTTTAGTAATCTATATAGTAGAGTAAGAGAAAATTGAAAGATAATACCCCTCAGATAAGAAGACAGAGACATAGATCATAAAAGTTCCAAAAATAGAATATAGCAGCAAAGAAGACAAAAAGAACTCTAAGTATAAGGTTTAGAGAAAGAACTATCGAAATAAGGTGACAATAGAAAAGGATACTAGATAAACAATAACAGAAGTGCATAAGTACCAAGATAAACCTTCGATGGTTAAGTTCAGTAGAACTGCGGAATGATTAGGAATGCCTATATCAGTGATGAAATGAGACTGGAATTACTTTAGATAGCAAACAAAAGGAAGATAATGAGTATAAATGTATGTTCAATTTGTTATGCATTGCTAAGAATAATGCATAGATGACTTGAAACGAATTTATTGGGGTAAACCATAAGTCGGCCAAAGAAAACTAAGTATATGGATATTGTTGATCTAAGACAACACTTGACGAAATAAGACTGTAGGAATAAGAGAAAGTGGGATAACCAGACAAGGAGAACAAGTCAGTGCAAAAAGTGGATAACCAGATTCATATCAGCAAAGAAATTAAAAGTACGAGGAGAGTATGAACATTAACCAGAATTGAATCGCTAGCATCGATGATAATAGTAAAGGATACAGTTTAAGCACCAGTGTACATACAGTTAGGCTTAATATAAGAATCATGTTCCAGAGGCTTTAAGCAATTAAGAGGTTCTAGAGGCTTTAGGCAATTAAGAGGGACCACCCGAAAAATCGTTCAAGATTAATATCCTAAGTATAAGAGGTATTGGCGAACAATAATAGTGAGCTAGAATTACACGGAGAATTTTGACCATAAACCATGAGGTCCTAAGCCTCACAGATAAATAGAGATAAGAGAACTTGAAGGACAAAACCGATTTGAAACCTAGCAAGGAGAAAATAGAGAGAGTTGAATAGTTAAGTTATCAGAATGAACATTAGATCAGTTCGAGCATGTAGAGCCAAAAAGGTATCTAG
Source organism: Zanthoxylum bungeanum (assembly GCA_019454045.1). Lineage (NCBI taxonomy): Eukaryota > Viridiplantae > Streptophyta > Magnoliopsida > Sapindales > Rutaceae > Zanthoxylum > Zanthoxylum bungeanum. Next base: position 112,102 of record SKCR01036987.1, on the reverse strand, counting down.
TGAGATCAGTTCCAATAGTGTCAAGGATTACCTTTGTAAAAAATTACCCAGAATCAAGGCAGAATGAGAAGAGACCTGGCTATATGAGACACAAATATCCTTAGAGATGTAGAATTACTATCTGTGAAGGATTCAAATGTATATTCAGAAATGTCATACGACATTAGGACGACTTATATACGAAATTATTTCTTAAGTGAGCCAATTGGTATAATTTCCCGTGTAGATTAAATACTATAAATAAAGACTAGTGATTCAATTGGAATAATTGCGAGTGCGATCATAATAGAACAAGTGCATCAACTTCGTTCAGGACCTTACAAGTTAAATTGTGCTTGGGTGGAAGCAATAATGAGACAAAGTAAAATACAGTCATAAAGGATCAGATAGAAAGAAGTGATTCACTTGAGCACCAGAATAAGAGGTTTCCAGAAGTCATAACACCTAGATTTGAATAGTAAAGCAAAAGGAAGATATGGAATATAAGAGTAGTAAAAACACTAAAACACTAATATTTTCAATCTAAGACAAACCTAAGAGCTCAACCTCATAAGGGATTTGAGAACGAATTTTATTTAATGGGGGAGAATTTGTAACACCTGATAATCCCGACAACTATTACGAAGGCATGATACATGATATAAATCAAGTTCAAACACATATATACTCATGAAATGAATTTTTTGGACATTCGATAAATTCCTCGTAGTTCCGATACATAATTCATTCCAAGATAAAATCCGGATAACCTGTGGTATTTAGGTCGTAACTTCATACGATCTTCGATTTTTATGAACTATATATCGTCAGAAATATAAGATCGAGTCCTATAACTTTCACGTTGAATATTTTTCCAAAGTCGGATAAAAAAATAAGTCAAAATACAGATAAAAATTTGGATGAATAGTACTCGGGGACTAATCTAGAAGATTCTCAAATTTTCTTCATATAAATAATTTTCAATTAGCCCCTAGTATATAAAGGGGACACTATTTAACATCCCTAACATTTTAGGGATAGAAAGAAAACATGGGAGAGATGAGAGAAGGAAAAGAAAAGAAGAAGAAGAATAATAATAATAATAAGGTGGGCATTTTTTGGCCAAATCAAAGAGTAATCAAGGCAAATCAAACTATCACAAGCTAGGAAGAATGATATCAAGCTTAGAAGACTTGATTAGTGAAGGAAATCAAATGAGATAAGGTAAGGAAATCTTGACCCAAATTTGAAGTGTTAATGTATTAATGAATCGATGATTAGAGTATGTTGTTGGCTTGAATTTGATGATGTACTAATGATTATTGAGTTAAGAAAGTGGTGTTTTGTGGGAAATCCCTAATTTATAAAATCCATATGAATGAAATTAGGTTGAGGTCTATGGGATGGAAATGAGGAAATATTAGAGGGTGTTATTAATGATATTTTGTGTATTTATTGTGGTTATAGCTTCAGTAGTGTTGTAGAAGTTGAGAGTGAAGATTAAGTAGAAGTCGCTTAGCGTGCACCTGGTGTCGCGATGCGTACTCGGAAATTACTCTCTGATGTGATTCTAGAAAGTGAGAGTCACGACGCCCAAGGACTAGTGTCGTGACACAGAAAATAGATGAGGCTCAATGCCTCATTTCTGTTTGGTGGAACGTCGCAACACTCACCACTTAGCGTCACAACGCGTGTGGTAGTCGTGATGCCTAACCCTTGCATCGCAATGCGGAAGCAGAGGATGCTCACTGGTTCAGTTGCATGTGTGAGCGTCGGGACGCCAAATGGACAGTGTCGCGACGCGTGACCATAATTTCCCCAGAACCAGTTTTAGTTCATTCCAGTTTCACCATAGTATGTTAGAGGCCACCATAAGAGTCTCGTATCAGCTCGCATACATACATTACATCATGACACAAACATGATATGCCATGTAGTGATAGCAATTGCTTGAATTAAGAAATTCCACAACCCACATTCTAATCAAGTTTATCAATTATAGATCATTGCGTGAAGTAATACTAGTTGGACTCCAAATCAGTTAGTGGACCATCTTCTCAAACTGATTTCTACTTAGTTACTTTTCATTTAAAACTTACTGGTCATCACATAGGACGTTAGCCAAAATGATTTGCATATATTTCATGATTGAGAAATATTTTAAAAAGAAATGATTTTTAAAATATGATCTTGTGATTTTGGAGGCATGGGGGAAAACCCACCTCAATTGTAACTTGATACAGATGTGGAATTGACGGTTACTGGAATTGACGGACATGATATGTGCATATGTATAGCATGACTAGAGGGATGGCAATACCTAACGCCACTAGATCCTAGGTTCAGTGGCTTGGGGGATGGTAATACGTAACGCCCCAAGACCACCAGATTTCAGGGCTAGGGGGACGGCGATATGTAACGGCCCTAGACCTTAGATTCAAGGACAGAACAGTGGCATGAATTATGGGACAACGATATGTAACACCCCAATGACATGGATTTGCACACCTGGCTCCAGTTCTGTGGCTTGGGGGACGCCGATACATAACGCCCCAGGACCACTAGTTACGCTTATAGGGGGACGACGATACGTAATGCCCTCATACACTAGGTTTTCTACAGATCCTCAGATATTTCATATGAGATTTTCAGATACAGTGTTTTTATAAAAGATTTTTAGAAATAAATCAGAGTTTTTCAGACAAAAAATTTCCAGAAAATTTTCACATAAAAAGAATTATTTTCAGACTAGAAAAGAGTTTTCAGGAAAGATCATTTTCTTGAAGATGATTTCTAATTCGGAAACAGATAACTGTTTTGAAAATCATTTCAGTTTTCGTTTTAAACCGTCCATTCACTGTGTCGTTCAAACGATCTAACCCCCCACTCATAGTTTTTCTATTTTACAGGTAGTACCGGAGGACGAACTCGAGAGGAGGGATACTGATGGCAGTCACTAGGGTGTTGAGTCCACCAGGTCAAGTTAAAGGGAGAGAGTTCAGTCATAGTCAAAGTGAAGTCATGTATTAGTCATTGGTATTGCATCGGTCAGTGTATAAAGTTTAAAATGTTTATGAATAAAGTTGTAAAGGAAAGTATTATTGGGTATACAGTTATCAATATTGAGTTGCATTTCGTGTTGTTGAGTAAGGGTAATGGTCCCTATGTATGAGTCATAAATTTGAGATAAGTTTAGTAATGATGATCACAGTCAGCTAGTCAGAGGCTCATGGGGATAGGTCAGCATATTCCCTACCGGTAGCATCTCTTGGAAGGGATGTTACAGATTTAAGACAAATTTTGAGATTTTTATGAACGTTATGGTTTTGAGCATATATCATTTCGATGAGTTGATATTAGAAATGATATGATTTGATTTTGATACTTTTAGATTACTTCTGTTATTTTGGAATTTATGGAAATTATAGGAATTGACAGATACAGAAAATATTTGCACATGTAGCATTACAATTACGAGACCAAGGGTCGTCAATACGTAACACATATGGATCCCCACTGGCCTCAGATGAGACATTCTTGAGTGAAGTTTCAGTGACTTGGGGGATGGCGATACGTAGCGCCCAAAGACATTAGTTTAGGCATATGAGGGGACGACGATACGTAACGCCTCATGCATCAGGTTTTCTACATATTTCCTACAGTTTCAAGGTTCTAGATTTTCAAAGTGTTGTTTTCTAAAAGAGATTTCAAGCAAGAGTTAGATTATACTTTTATGAGATCAACAACATTTTAATGCATATACGATTTTATAATAGTTTTACTAATTCCATTTTTGATTTCTTATAGCTCCACTCACTAAGTTCACTAGGACTCACCCTCATCACTTCATAGTTTTGAAGGATCTTACAGCTAGTGAGCCGTCCTGTCGATAATTAGTCATGCCAATGTACTAAATATGCCAAAACATGTAGAACCGTTATGTCTATAACTAATCTAGATTTTTAATAATCCACTTGCAATTTTGGGATTCAAGTATTATCTATGCCAATCGAGGACTGTCTATAGCGTGTCAAGAGTCCTCTATAAATTGAAAAGAGTACGAATTTATTTGGGAAATAATCACAATTTATAAAATATAATATAAATAAAAATCACCTATATTTTCATACCACTAGCTTCATCATCATGATACAAATTAGCAGAACAAGATATAAATAAAAACACTCATAATTTTATTGCTGAAAGAAAAAAATTAAAAAAAAAATACACATAAGAGCTTATCCCACCAAATTTCAAGATAGATCCATGAGAAATTTACTGAGGAAAATGAGAGATGAGCACCTCTATTTATAGCAAGAGGTGATCACCTCTTGTTTTGCAAATTGCAAGACATTACAAATTGCAAAGTCTTGCAATTTGCAAGATTGGAAAGAAGATATCAATCCAACAATAATTTCTAAATATTTTTTTTTTGCTTATATATATATATATTTTGTCTTTTTTTGTTTTGTCTTTTTACAATAATAATAATAATAATAATAATAATAATAATAATAAATACATGTGTGGCTTAATACATTATAAGCTCATTTTGTTGCCAATCTAAATACGGTGAATAATTTCCAAGTCCGATTTGAATCTAGCTGTCACGCTCTTTTCGGATTTCTGGATCCTAGAGTTCAAATTTCATATTAATTTTTCCTATTGAGCTTCCAAAATAGTATTTTACCTATATAAAAAATAAAAATCACAATAAAAATATATAAAACATAAATTTAATTATTAGTTCACAAATGTGCTAAACTATGGGGGATTAATGAAACTACAAGTGTAAAATTATTAATTTTTCTTTTAATAAATGTACACTTTTCAGTGTTCATCATGTTAGTTTTCCTAGAACATGCCAAGGATCTTCTAAGCGTGATTCGTGTGTGAAAGAATCAAAGAAATTTGCTGAAAAACTCACCTTGATCGGTTTTAGGCTCTCAAAAATTCCTTTGGATGTAGTAGCTCGGAGCATGAAATCGAGTTCCAAACTCTCGGGTGAGTTTCCCTATCACATTGATTCATTTCTTTATGTGCTAGCAAGAAAAAATTTTGAAAGAAAAATTTTCTCCTCCAAGTGAGCAAGTGTTCGGCATTTGAGAGAAAAATAGGAGAGATGATGAATAGTCCACACTTTTGTTTTCCAAAAACAAACATATATATATATATATATATATAATATATATATATATATATTTTGTCTTTTTTTGTTTTGTCTTTTTATAATAATAATAATATAATAATAATAATAATAATAATAAATACATGTGTGGCTTAATACATTATAAGCTCATTTTGTTGCCAATCTAAATACGGTGAATATTTTCCAAGTCCGATTTGAATCTAGCTGTCACGCTCTTTTCGAATTTCTGGATCCTGGACTTCAAATTTCATATTCATTTTTCCTATTGAGCTTCCAAAATAGTATTTTACCTACACAAAAAATAAAAATCACAATAAAAATATATAAAACATTAATTTAATTATTAGTTCACAAATATGCTAAACTAAGAGGGATTAATGAAACTACAAGTGTAAAATTATTAATTTTTCTTTTAATAAATGTACACTTTTCAGGGTTCATCATGTTAGTGTTCCTAGAACATGCCAATGATCTTCGAAGCATGATTCGTGTGTGAATTAATCAAAGAAAGTTGCAGAAAAACTTACCTTGATCGGTTTTAGGCTCTCAAAAATTCCTTTGGATGTAGTAGCTCGGAGCTTGAAATCGAGTTCCAAACTCTCGAGTGGGTTTCCCTATCACCTTGATTCACTCCTTTATGTGCTAGCAAGAACAAATTTTGAAAGAAAAATTTTCACCTCCAAGTGAGCAAGTGTTCGGCATTTGAGAGAAAAATGGGAGAGAGGATGAATAGTCCACACTTTTGTTATCCAAAAACAAACATATATATATATATATATATATATATATATATATATATTAAAGTTGACTTGGTAAGTGTGTGTAATTAAAAATCCAATTTATTATTTCCAACAACTTCCATAAAATGGATTGACCATTGATGTGAAGTAGTGGATCCCACCACTTTGAATTCAAAATTCAAGTTGGTTCACACAACACACTTTGGGCCCGATTTCGTTTAATCCGATTAAACAAAATTTTGCGTCGCGAAGTAATTAAATCTAATTTAATTAAATATTAATGCCTAGCAAAATTATTACGGAAGTCACTTACGAATTAATTTGGAATTAATTCGTTCGCTATAATTAAAATCCAATTTTAATTCCACATTGAAATCCAATTTCAATTAATATATCCGATATATTATTTTAGCCCAATTAAATAAATTAAATAGAAAAATCCAATTTAACTATTAAATTTATTTTGCCGATTAATTCCAAATTAATCGCGTTCTCTCTTCTTCACGAATTAATCCCAGATTAATTCTTGACGTAATTAATCCCAGATTAATTTTCTCTCTATTAATTAATCCTAGATTAATTCTTGCCGTAATTAATTTCAGATTAATTTTCTCTCTCATAATTAATCTCAGATTAATTCTCTGTTCGAGTCAAATCTCATCGGTGAATCTTTGGGAAGCGACCCAAGAGATCCCTGGATATGTTGGCAATAAATACGGTCATCGGACTATCCAAATACGTGCATACCTTGTACCACGTTCTTACCAATTTTCAAGACATGGTTGGCTTGTAGCAAAGCACCGTGCCTACCCAATTCTCCAGAAATATTTTTTTAAGGAATACATAATCTTTATCAGGCGTAGTATACAGTGTATTGCGTATTACGATCCAGTATCGGATGTCACATGCTAGGCCTGGGGCTAGAATTTTGTCTGCCCCGTACAAAGCATATATCGGATCACTAGCAACTAGTCTCTGTAATCGGATAATCATGACCTAGTCATACTATCCCGATAGCTGCAGCATTTAAGAGTACCAGTTCTGTATCCTACGTGATCATCATCTCCATATGACTGAAGTGATACTTCCATCTTGACATCACACCCAATACACTACGATTCTCAATATACCTAGAAGAGGCATACACAAAACCTGTTAAATTTCTGGACGACCAAAACAAAGCATACTGATTGTCGCAAGTATTAGCGATGCAAATCTCAGGTTAAGACCAAATACACATACCCTGATTCGGATTCCCATAGACACATAGTCATACTACCAATGAGATTCCGAGGGGTCTATCCAGAGTGAAGCTGTTTCTGTTCCAACGGATAACAGAACCTCCTATCACACTTGCATAAGTATCCAATACTTAAATATATGAGAACTATGTCGTTAAGCTTCCATAACGCGCACAAGTTTAATACTAGTCTATTCCACATTATCGATGTCCAGTCTCGATAATACTATGACTATAGATGTTTAATGATTAAACCGTTCGTGGATTAATACTGTCTCATATATTATTAATCTGGAACTAATCATATGGACTTTTATCATTTATATATCCAAGTAATCTAATTACAAAATGATAAAAGAGCAATTTCCTTTGTCACATAGTTAATTTGTACAAAGAACACCATGTCTTTTACAAATAGTGATGCTATGGGTTATAATTGTCCAACAATCTCCCACTTGGCCTATAGCCAATCACTCAAGTGTCCAATACTTGAACTATGTACGGGAGGCTCATGTTTATGCTGAGATACACTTTCGTCAGCGAATTTATAAGGTTATTATCTGATGTGATTTATTCGATCATCACATCACCACGATGTATGATCTCACGAATCAGATGAAACTGTTCGAAGTACATACTTGGATCATTGATGAGACCGTAATTCCTTAGTCTGTGCTGTAGCCCAGCTCAGCTGCTAACAGAACTACTCCTAATCCAATTAGGAATTTTGTAGATCCAAAATGCTTTTTTTACTGCCTCAGCCGCATCAATATATTCCGTTTTTGTTGTTGAATCGGCAACAATATCTTGCTTGGAAGATTTCTAGCTCATTGTTCCGTTGTTTAAATAAAATGTGTACCTTTATTGCGACTTACAATCGCCTTTATCGTTTTGGAAACTTGCGTCTGTGAACCTAATCACTTCAAGTTTTCCATCTCCATAAATTAAGAAAGCATCCTTAGTTCCTCTAAGATACTTAAGGATGTTCTTAACATCAATCCAGTGACCATCACTTGGATCGGCCTGATTGTGACTCCACATGCTCAAAGCATATGAGACACCAGGTCGCGTACATGTCTTTCAATGTATGAGTTCTCGAAGAATGCCAACAACTATTAGATATATCCCAATAGATCTTTATTCATAGAATAAATGTTGCATCTCCCAAGTTTTCATGGAGAATTTTAATGAAAGCCAAACTTTCACCGATTGTAACATGGGAATGCTATTTCCAAGAAATAATACATCATCAATGTATAGGAAAATCAATGTCAGTGCGCTCCCACTAACCTTCTTATATACACAAGAATCATCTTCGTTTTGAATGAAACCATATTGTAATATGATTTCATCAAAAGGTTGGTTCCAAGAACGCAATGCTTGCTTCAATCCATAAATGGATCGATTTAACTTGCAAACCTTGTTTGTATGTTTAGGTATGATAAAACCGTCAGGCTGTTATATAAAAAATCCTCCAAAAGGTTTCCGTTAAGGAAAGCGGTTTTGACGTCCATCTGTAATATTTCATAATCGAAATATGCAGCAATAGCAAGCATTATCCGAATGAATTTAATCATGGCAACGGGTAAAAGGTTTCGTCGTAATCGACACCATGTTGATGACGATACCCTTTCGTTACAAGCCTAGCTTTGTACGTTTGTATGTTGCCATCCATATATGTCTTCACCATGAAGACCCATTTGCTACCAATAGGCACAATGCCTTCTGGTACATCAATTAGTGTCCAAACTTGGCTGTATACATGGAATCCATTTCGAACTTCATGACACTTTGCCATAAATGGAGTCGATACCTCGTATCACTTCCTTATATGTAGCCGGCTTATTATCCTCAATAAGACTAATGTCTACGTGAGGTGAGATCAGAAACTCATACCTCTCAGGTTATTTTCTGACTCTCTCCGACCTACGCGGTTCTTGTGTATTAGAAGATTGTGGAACAGTATCATCCCTGATGAACTGTTCGTGTTTCGTTAGGGATTGGCATCAGGAATAGTATTACTCTGATTTTCATCGAGTTCTACTTTCCTCCCACTTACCACTGCATTTTTGGAATTCCTTTAAGGAAAAACGCATGAAGAGCAACAAATATTTTATTCTCTTATGGGTTGTGGAAATTGGTTTCCCTAGGATAACCAATTACAAATAGGCACTTATCCGATTTGGGTTCTAGTTTGGTATCATCCAAACGTTTAATTATATGCCCAGCATACCCAAATCTTCAGGAATGAGAAACCCGGTTTCTTTCCTATCCATATTTCATATGGGGTCTGTCCAACAGACTTTGTCAGAACCTTATTCAAACTAAGTATTGCACTGTTCAATGCGTATCCCGTGAAGGAAATTGGTAGCTCAGTGCGACTCATTATTAACCTTACCATGTCCAACAAAGTTCGGTTTCTCCGTTCGGACACATCACTCAATTGAGGTGTTCCGGGAGGAGTCCACTGTGAAAGAATATCATATTCTTTCAAGTAATCTAAAAACTCATTACTCAAGTATTTTCCACTACGGTCCAACCGTGATATTTTTTAATACTTTTGTCGGTCTGTTTTTCTCTACTTCGTGTCGAAACTCTTTGAATTTATCAAATGTTTCCAACTTGTGTTTCATAAGACACACATAACCATAATGCGATGCAACATCCGTACAGGTTACGAAGTATTGATATCCACCTCTAGCCTGGCTAGACATGGGCCCACATATATCACCATGAACGAAGGCTAACAGCTCGGTGACACGTACACCTTTACAGCTAAAAGGTGTTTTAGGCACTTTGCCTAATAAACAAGATTCACAGACGTCATTTGAATTGGAATCAAATCCGTCCAAGTATCCACTCTTCAAAAGTATGGATATACGAGTCTCGTTAATGTGTCCCAGACAGCAATGCCATAAATAAGTCTCATCTGATTTATTCAGTTTGAGCCTTTTGTTTGTCATATTATATGTTTGAGATTAATTTATATTCAAAATATAAATATTGTTATCCACATCTAATGTGTATATCTCAATATCATCTTTATAAACAAAACACCCAGTGTTCTGGAACATAAAGGTATACCCGCAATGGGTTAAACTAAATATAGATATAATGTTTCTAGTCAAACTAGGTACATTATAACAGTTTCCTAATTTAAGTGCATGCCCAAATGGTAGTTCCAAAACTTAGGTTCCCACAGCCAAAACAACGACTCTCATCCCATTTCTGACTTGCAGGTCACTCTCATCTGAAGCCAGTCTCCTGCTAATCAGCAGATCCCACACATCAGTACATATGTATGCACCACATCCAGTATCAAAAATTCAATTTTTAAAACCAGTAGTGGACACGTTTATTACAATAACAAACATACATGAAGTCGGAGCTTTGCCCGCCTTCACTTCCTTCATGCATGCCTTGTCCATACGGCCGTCACCCTTCCAGTGACCCCGTTTGCCACAGTTTAGGCAGACATCTTGGGATATGTCCTTTGTATTCCCAGAAGACTGTGACGATTTTGCCTTTGCCCTTTTTCTTCACACCCCCAGAAGCCTTCGGGAAATCCTTGGCCTTCTGGGATGTCGAAGTAAGATGCGTCTTGCGCTTTTTTCCCTTTTGGAAAATCTGGCTCTGCCTCCTTGAGCATAGCCATTAACTCTCCAAGAGTTTTCTCTTGGTTCATTATGAACCCGCCCCAGCATTCGGACAGAGACTATAAGATCAAATATATGGAATTCTCAGCCTCGTAGGTAATGCCCAGCTAATCTAGTTGTTCGGTGTCAGCAATCATCTGCGACACCTAGTGCTCGACAGATGTACCTTCTGATATTCACGAGCGAAAGAGCCTCTTTTACAATTCGTACTTCCAAGATCTAAGATTAGATCTATGAAGATCCTTTAATTTCAACATCATGGTATAATGATCTAATCCTTAGTTCTGACAACAAAATTAAGGAGTCATTGCGGCAAGCATAACGGATTGAGCACTAAAGTTATCATCATGATGAGTCTTCCTAAGCTCATGATCTACTATTTTCTCAACTCCAGGCTCAGGGCCCGAGAGGATTCTATATCCAATAGAGTAACTTCTCAGCTCCCATGACTATCCTGAGATTCATTTCCTAATCTGGAAAATTTACGCCGTTAAAGACATTTTCACCCAGGATTATGTCATTTGACGCTAATCTTTCCATCCATCTCGATTGCAATAGTCCAACTATCCAATCAACAATTTAGGGTACACTCAAAATGTAATGGTTACTATAGTCCAACTATATGACCAACTACAAGTGGAGTAGTGTCTTGTACAGTCTAACTGTTCAAAGAAAGCAATATTAAATATTAGTCCAACTAATATATTTATAACAACGATAAATAAATAAAAGAGTGCGTATTGGCAAATATCTAAATGAAATTACAAATTTAATACTAGCCTCCCATTATTTTTCGGCGAGCCTCTAACCCTATGTGAAGTGCTCGGGAAACCTAGTTTCCTAGTGGGCTAGGATCCCGTTAAATAACAAACAACCTTGACTTTGGCCAACAAGTTGTATGAAACTTAACTAGGTAGATCTCTAAGATCAATTAGATCCCATCCAATTCCTAGATCCAGTAGGTGGACCTCCAAGTCCGAAACATATATCCAATATATGTAAATATATCCAATATATTTCCTAACCTTTTCCTCTAAATCAACTAAGCCTTGGCTTTGGCTCAACAAACTTAATGATTCCAGTTAAACGCGAACCATTGACATTGGGATAGCTTCGTAATCCACGTCGATGAATTAGAAGTGACATTGACTTTGGCCAACAAATCACAACCGCCCAAGACATGCGATATAGAACAAAGCTTTCGTGGTTCAAACACATACGCGATGGACATTGATCTTGACTTTGGCCAACAAACCAATGCCAATCTTGGATCTTGAGATAGAACCATTTAATGGAAGGAAAACGCTTAATATTTAATCAGGGTTTTCGCGTAAATTGGCATCCAATTTATTATTTTTGATTTTGTCTCATCATACACCCTTAATCATGCATTCTAAAAGCATAATAAGGCGCGAAATAAATTAATAATGATATGCGGATGGATATATAACAAACTTTATTCCTAGAATAAATCTCTCACTTTCCTCTCTCCTGCTAGCACTATTCATACTTCTACCCAATTACACAATACATTAAAGAAACTTCATTTGCATTGAGGGGAATTGGTGAGAAGAGAAATACAAAGAGAATAGAGATAATAGGCTGGACACGCTGGTCCAATATAAATAAATTCTAAATTTATTACAACAATTTCCAAAATTGCCCTCACCCTTCTAATATCCTTCCGATATACATTATTCATACAAAAATATCCAAGTATTCACACATAGCATGTTATTCAATCAATGTAATCCAATTAATTAATATTTGAATTAATGACCATCCAATGTTCAAACAATGATTTGATTTGCGCGAGTCCAACTCGTTTAAGAATAAGTACTCAAAGTACGTATTCTTGAATTATATCGAACTACAATTTTAAATCCAATTTAAATTGTATCTAATACTAATTCATTTTTAATTCCAAATTAAATAATTACACTTATTTTAGTGCCTTTTAGACTTAGATTCTAAATCTAATCTAAATGGGTCTCAAAGGCCCAATAAATATCCAATACTATTCAATTAAAGTCCATTGGGCTTTCAATTAATTCTTTAGGCATGGGCTTTGGCCATTATGGATTAAACCCAAGATGCCAAGGCCCGAATAGGAATCACCTTATTGCCAAAAATTAATTTAGGCCCAATTAAATTATTTAAAGGCCCAAAAGTTATATTTGAACTTTATGGAAATGGTTTTGGGCCCAATTTGGATCCAATCCAATTGTCCAAAACCAAGCTTGGCCCAACCAAGCCCATTAAGCCCAAATATAATAAAATCAGCCCAATCCAATTTTAAAGACTAACTTTAATTAATATAACATTCCAAATATTACATTAATTTTAATTAAAGTGTAATAGCCATAATTAATTAGTTAAACTAATATTTCCAAAACACCAATTAAACTAATTAATCATGTTTTAAGTAACCAACTCATGTCCAACACAAATTGAAGCAAAATCAATCCATTAAACATGCTTCACTCACGGCAATTAACATGAAATTAACATCCAATTTTGATTTCAATCCAATTAAACCAACAATTAATATCCACTTCATGCCAACAACACATCCAATTGTCTAATTATCAAAAATTACCATGAGCAATTAAGGGTTCAAGTTTCGATCGGTTTTAGGCTTTCAAAAATTCCTTTGGATGTAGTAGCTCGGAGCTTGAAATCGAGTTCCAAACACTCGTGTGAGTTTCCCTATCACCTTGATTCACTCATTTATGTGCTACCAAGAACAAATTTTGAAAGAAAAATTTTGCTCCTCCAAGTGAGCAAGTGTTCGGCATTTGAGAGAAAAATGGGAGAAAGGATGAATAGTCCACACTTTTATTTTCCAAAAACAAACACAATATATATATATATATATATATATATATATAATATATATATATATATATATATATATTAAAGTTGACTTGGCAAGTGTGTGTAATTAAAAATCCAATTTATTGTTTCCAACAACTTCCATCAAATGGATTAACCATTGATCTGAAGTAGTGGGTCCCACCACTTTGAATTCAAAATTCAAGTTGGTTCACACAACACACTTTGGGCTCGATTTCATTTAATCTGATTAAACGAATTTTACGTCGCGACGTAATTAAATCTAATTTAATTAAATAATAATGCCCAGCAAAATTATTACGGAAGTCGCTTACGAATTAATTCTAAATTAATTCGTTCGCTAGAATTAAAATCCAATTTTAATTCCACATTGAAATCCAATTTCAATTAATATATCCGATATATTATTTTAGCCCAATTAAATAAATTAAATAGAAAAATCCAATTTAACTATTAAATTTATTTTACCGATTAATTCCAAATTAATCGTGTTCTCTCTTCTTCACGAATTAATCGCAGATTAATTCTTGACGCAATTAATCCTAGATTAATTTTCTCTCTGTTAATTAATCGCAGATTAATTCTTGCCGTAATTAATCCCAGATTAAGTTTCTCTCTCATAATTATTCCCAGATTAATTCTCTGTTCGAGTCAAATCTCATCGGTGAATCTTTGGGAAGCGACCCAAGAGATCTCTGGATATGTTGGCAGTAAATACGGTCATCAGATTATCCGAATACGTGCGTACCCTGTACCATGTTCTTACCGATTTACAAGACATGGTTGGCTTCTACCAAAGCACCGTGCCTACCCAATTCTCCAGAAATATTCTTTTAAGGAATACATAATCTTTATCAGGCGTATTATACAGTGTATTGCGAATTACGATCCAGTATCGGATGTCACATGCTAGGCCTGGGGCTGGAATTGTGTCTGCCCTTTACAAAGCATATATCGGATCACTAGCAACTAGTCTCTATAATCGGATAATCATGACCTAGTCATACTATCCCGATAGCTGCAGGATTTAAGAGTACCAGTTATGTATCCTATGTGATCATCATCTCCATATGACTGAAGTGATACTTTCATCTGTTAAATTTCTACAATTCTCAGTATACCTAGAAGAGGCATACACAGAACCTGTTAAATTTCCGGATGACCAAAACCAAAGCATACTGATTGTCGTAAGTATTAGCGATGCAAATCTCAGGTTAAGACCAAATACACCTACCCTGATTCGGATTCCCATAGACACATAGTCATACTACCAATGGGATTCCGAGGGGTCTATCCAGAGCGAAGCTGTTTCCGTTTCAACGGATAACAGAACCTCCTATCACACTTGCATAAATATCCAATACTTAAATATATGAGAACTATGTCATTAAGCTTCCATAACGCGCACAAGTGTAATACTAGTCTATTTCGCATTATCGATGTCCAGTCTCGATAATACTACGACTAGGGATGTTTAATGATTAAACCGTTCGTGGATTAATACTGTCTCATATCTTATTAATCTGAAACTAATCATATGGACTTTTATCATTTATATATCAAAGTAATCTAATTAAAAAATGATAAAAGAGCAATTTCCATTGTCACATAGTTTATTTGTACAAAGAACACCATGTCTTTTACAAATAGTGATGTTATGGGTCATAATTGTCCAACACATCACACCCTCCAACCAGCTTATTACTAGCCCCTAGAAATTTAAGCGAAAACTAAAAAGAAAAAAATATTCTTATCCAAATTAGTAATTGTTTTCTTTCTTTCTAAATTATCAAATAAGTAAATCATCATGTACATTTTACCATTTTTTCCATACACACATGAGACAAAATATCAATCAATTTATTGTGCCCACAATATTCATAGGTCTTATTGAAAAAAGAGTAATAATTTTATCCTAAAGTTATATTAGAATTTACACTTTTTGGCAATGACAGTTTATTTTTATATTAAATTTTTTGAATAGTAAATCTTCAACCCTTGTAACGAACTTTGGGTCATTGACTCCCAAATCAATTGGCTTTAAGCCACTAGGTGTTGAGACACCCCTAAGGACTTAATTGCTCGGATCTCAGATGACAAAAAAAAGTGTCTGATTTTCTTAAGCGTTCTCTTTAACCCATTTAACAAGTTTTGGGCCAGTGACTCCCAGACCAGTTGGCCTTAGGGCACTAAGTGTTAAAACACTCATACAGACTTAATTGCTCGAGTAAAAGAGGTTAAGAAAACGAACTTATTCATAGTCTTTTTTTTTTAAACTCAAGCTCTACCGTTTTACGCAAACAATCACTGCTTGTTGAGGCAAGATGTCCGGTTACTAAGTATAGGCTTGGTTAGTTTTTTTTTTTTTTTTTTTTTTTTTTTTTTTTTACTTTTTTTTTCCAAATAAAAACAAAAACTTCATTACTTTTAGGTGCTGCCTCCAACAAACTAGAGAGCTGAATATTATAAATTTTTCACTTACAACTCATGATCATATGTTACCATGTTTGTTGATAATATCTGTCAAATATGCATATGAAAATAAAATTTAAATAATTTTATAGAGAATTCAAAAATTTAAATGACCAAAAATAACTTGTTAAGAAATAACATAAAAACAATAATAATTTTTAATTTTTAATTTTTAATCTTTAATTTTTAATTTTTATTTTTTAACACAAACAAAATAATTATTTTAAAAAAAATTAATAAAAGCATTCTAGACAACTATCATTTTCCTCAACTAAATTGAGACATGTTCCCCAATGTCTGAAAAGAAGAAGTAGAGTTTAGAAGACATCATCTGATTAGTGTGGTATTGACAATTGAATCTACGATACTGGTACTAAAAAGAAAGATTATAGCTTCAAACAATAAAATAAAATCAAAACAGTAAATTGAAATATAGTTGTGATTGTGGCTCACATCTTCCTCTGGTTTTACGTCTAGTAACGGCTTGAACGTCCTCTATGGGTCGAGGATATGATTCCCATCCAATTTTCTTATAAATTGAAAAACATAGTCTTTTAAAGTCAGATTCCTAAAACTATAATTTAGTAAGGTTTTTTAAAAAAAAAATACAAAAAACAAAAAATATATATTTTGTAAAACACACAAAACAACACAAATGTGAAAAATATTATAATGTTAAATTATTACTCTATTTATTAAATTTTATTCACCAGCAACGGCGCCAAAAACTTGACACACTCACAAAGTGGTTCTTTACTTCCAAGTATAAGAGTGTCGAAGTAATAAAATAACCGGTAAGTCCGGGGTTGATCAATATGGAATAGATTTAATAGGATAAAATAATAATTCAACTAATAAAATAAAAATAATAAAATAAATTATTAGGGTTATGTGATCCACTCTTGATATTTCAAATATAAAATAATTTTTACTTTTTATAAAATATAAATTATAATTATTTCTCAATCAATTTATTTCATGATTATCAGGTATTAATTATGCCAACACATGTAATCCGTCCTGTCGATAATTAGTCCTGCCAAAATATTAAATATGTCAAAACATGTAGAACCGTATTGTCTATAACTAATCCAGATTTTTAATAATCCACTCTCTTGTATTTATGGGATTCAAGTATTATCTGTGTCAATCAGAGACTGTCTACAACTAGTCAAGTGTCCTCTATAAATTGGAAAGAGTACGAATTTATCTGTGAAATAATCACAATTTATATAATATAATATAAATAAAAATCACCTATATTTTCATACCAATAGTTTCACCTTTTACCCCATTATGATATAAATTAACAGAACAAGATATAAATAAAAATACTCATAATTTTATTACTGAAAGAAAAAGAAATTGCAAAAGAAAAAATACACACAAGAACTCATCCAACAAAATCTCAAGAGAGATTTATGGGAATTTTGCTGAGGAAAATTAGAGGTGAGCATCTCTATTCTTTTGTCTTTTTTATTTTATTTTTTATAATAATACGTTATATAATAATAATATTATTATTATTATTATTAATAATAAAATACACGTGTGGCTTAATACATTATAAGCTCATTTTGTTACCAATTTAAACACGGTGAATATTTTCCAAGTTCGATTTGAATCTAGCTGTCACACTCTTTTCGGATTTGTGGGTCATGGAGTTCATATTTCATATTCATTTTTCTTGTTGATCTTCCAAAGCAGTAGTTTACCTACACAATAAATAAAAATCACAATAAAAATATATAAAATATAAATTTAATTGTTATTTCACAAATGTGCTAAATTAAGGAGATTAATGAAACTACAAGTGTAAAATAATTAATTTTTCTTTTAATAAATGTGCACTTTTTAGTGTTCATCAACACACACATAATTTTGTTCACACATTAAGTTGATTTCATGTGTTGTGTGTGCATATTGATGTTATGTTTAATTGTTAGCATATGAATTGAGTATTTTTAACAGTGACAGTCAAAGGCTTAGGTGACAGTGGAATCTGTTACTTGTCGGTAACATCTCCGGACGGGGATGTTACAGGATGCCCATCATGATTATATCATGCCATGACATTAATTGCATGTTTTAAATTAATGTGAGCATAAATTATTATGTCAATTTAAAATTTTAATTTGAGATTAAAAACCGGCAAAAATAAATAAATAAATATGTTTAATTTATTTGGTTTAAAATTTGGAAAATTTGGAAATTGGAAATTAATAGGAGACTAATTATTTATTTTAGTATATAGGATGGAAACCTGGACGTAAATTCCATATCTAATTCCAAATGGATGGTAGTGTGGTTTGTACTCGGAATACAACTCCATGTATCAAAGAAAAATAACATAAGTCACATATACATATATTAATTAAATGATTTAATTAATTAATTGCCTAAATCCAAATTTAAAAATTTTGAACTTCAAATAATGAACTAAAAATTTTAAGATTTAAAATTGAAATAGCTGACAAAAAAAATTACATACTAGTGTAATTGAAACCTTAAACTATAAAATAGTGAGTGGGAGAAGGATATATGACAATATATCCCGCAATCTCCGTTATTAATTTGATAACGTGAGATTCAAAAAGTGCCTCGAGACGGCTTTGTTTTCATCTCTAAACGAATGGTGTCCATTTTGGGCCAATATCAAGATCGAATTCCGAAAGGATATATATAGGAGCGAATCCGAGTTTACCGTTATGCCTATGACGTCAGTGACCACTACACTATTTGGCTCGCAGCCCGTAGACAGTACATATAGTATCACGGGGGACTAACCAGAGAATAAGAGAGTCACCACCCAGTATGAGACGTCGAGAATGATTTAAGGCCGCACTACACCCATCGCAAGGTCTGACCATAAACCTGTTTAGGTTTGGAATGATCACTTACTGATGCTAATATAATATTTACGCTTAAAAGAGGTATCCTCATGTCTTATGATGCCAATATAATTTATTAAGCACACATCATAGCGCAAATACGATAACGTAAAAATGCGATAAATAAATAAGGTTCAAGTATTCAAAATAAACAATTATATTAAGAATAATAAAATAAATTGAAACATGTCTCAAGTGGGCCTGGCCATTTCGTTATGAATAATTCTAAAAATCATGTTTATTATATTTCTTATTGCATATGAATGTTGATGCATGGTATGTGGAGTAGTATCCAGAGTGCGAACTATACTACCGTCTATTTGGAATGGCTATTAGACTTACGTCCAAATTTCCATCATATATACCACGGGATCATATGGTCGGATATAAAACACATCTGGCAGGATATATGATAAATCCGGCCGGACATCATTCGCAAATCATACAGTAGGTAGAGCATGCATATTAATTATATTTAAACAGCAAACTAAGCATATGCGTATGATCAACTAATGCAACATAATAAAGCAACTAAAAACATACATCATGTAATAGTAATAAGTGAAAGATAAAAATTTCTAAGTGTGTAATGAATTACAAAAAGCAGTGAGCCGGCCGTATATATCTATATCTGACCGGATGTGTATACATTTCTAGTTAGATGTCACAGGAACTCCAAAGTGCAGAGATATTAAAAAAGGTGCCATCAGGTCGTACATTTTATTGTGGCTTGGCTCGAGAGATGTCTCTGATTCTTGGGGTATTTGTTGGGCTCACACTAGGAAGTGAAAAACTCCAAAGACTATGATATATGTTCTTTCAATGTTTCTTTTTCTCTTTTTTAGGGTTTTGCAAGGATTTCATTAGGTAGTCTATCATATTGATTTTCAAGTCTCTTGTGAATGAGAAGAGGTCTCTTTTTTATAGAGTGGCAAGAGGTCTGAGAAAGTAAGTTAGAGCATAATCCCATTTTCTCTCTTTTCTGTCTAGCGTTACAGATGTGTAATATTTGAGGGATGTCTGGCAAATATATGTTCGGCCGACTATTAAATAGCCCATGATTTCAGCTTTTGGAAATTCATGCGTTTACAAATTAATACATGTCTGGCCCGATATAAAATTTGAATTCTATATCTGACCAGCCACAATCAGATCTGTGTCTCCAGTAACTGATAATATGCTCGCTTAATGATAGTCGTGTCATGTCCGACCGGACTTATGATTTTCAAGGTATGTCGAGCCAGGTTTTATGACTAGAGACAAAGTATGGCGGACATATATGATGTATGGCCTGTTTTTGGCTATGTTCCCTTGAGTGTCTTTCTTTCCTGGTACTCATCCATGTAATTTCTCAATTTTCAGTGGGTGTCCCTGTAAGAGGCTTATCATCGAGCTATGCGTAAGAAATATAGTTTCTACAGTCGCCCCTACTTTGCTAGGCTTGTGCAATGTGTGACAATGACATGTCTATCAAAGTTATGCATGCATTTTTAGGTACCTAGCTTATCGAGCCTCATCGAACTTACCTGGCTTTCTTGTAGTTTGATTGTTTGTTTGCTGTTTGTACTCTATTCTCGGAGTTATATGTTATACTTCAACTTCATTCCTGAAGTCCGTGACGCTTCAACCTCATTCATGAAGTCTATACCTCATTCTCGAAGTTTTCCGTGATGTTTCAACCTCATTCCAGAATTATGTACCCTATTTTTGAAGTTGTAGTCATTCTTAACGTTATCTTCATTCTCAAAGTTGTCTTCATTCTAGAAGTTTGTTCCTAATTCTCGAAGTTGTCTTCATTCTTGATGTATGTTCCCATTCCCGGGGTAGTCTTTATTCAAAGTTTATTCCTATTCTTGAAATTATCTTCATTCTTGAAGTTGTCTTCATTCCCGAAGTTGTCTTCATTCTTGAAGTTGTCTTCATTCTCAAAGTTGTCTTCATTCCCAAAGTTGTCTGCATTCTCGAAGCTGTCTGATTCACGTCCTCTTTCTCATGCTTCACTTCATTCTTGAAGCTTTCTGATTCTCATACTCATTCTCAAGGCTTCATTTCATTCTCAAAGCTATCTACCGTTCACTATCATTTTTCGAGGTCTCGCTTCATTCTCGGGGTATCTGACGTCTTTTGTAGTCATTTCAAAACTCGATTGCACGGCCTTCAACTACCATGTCCGGGCAATCTCCACCTCCAATATTTTTAGGTGGGCTATACCCCCAGTATTCGTTTCTTAAGAAGTAATCTCCTCAATATATTTTCCTTCTAAATGTCGAGTGTTATGTGCCTTGGAGGTTTCAACTGTTGACTACAAGTAATTTGTTGGTATTGTTGGACAATTATGACCCATAACGTCACTATTTGAACAGATCACGGTGTTGTTGTACAAATTAACTATGTGACAATAGGAGATTGCACTCTTATCATTTGTGATTAGATCACCTAGATATATAAATGATGAGAGGTCCTTATGATTTGTTCCTGGATTGAGAATGATATGAGACAATATCAATCCACGAAGGATAAATCATTAAATATCCCTAGTCAAAGTATTATCGAGATTGGACATCGATAATACGTAAAAAACTAGTATTACACTTGTGCGTGTTGTGAGGGCACAACGGCATAGTTCTTATATATTTGGGTATAGGATACTCATGCAAGTGTAATAGGAGGTTGTGTTTTACCGATGGAATGGGAAACAGCTTCACTCTGGATAAATCCTTCAGAATTCCATTGGTAGTATAACTATGTCTCTATGGAAGTCCGAAATCAGGGTAGGTGTATTTGGTCTTAACCTGAGACTTGCACCGCTAATACTTGCGACAATCAATATACTTTGGTTGAGGTCATCCAGGGCTTTAACAGGTTCTGTGTACACCAATACTGGGTATATTAAGAATCGTAGTGTATTGGGTGTGATGTCAAGATGGAAGTATCACTCCAGTTATAATGGAGATGATGGTCACGTAGGATACGGGACTGGTTCTCTTAAATGCTGCAGCTATCGGGATATTATGACTAGGTCATGTATATCCGATTATAGAGACTAGTTACCAGACATCCGATATGTGCTTCGTACGAGGCAGACACAATTCCAGCCCCAGGCCTAGCATGTGATCATCCGATACTGGATCGGAATACACAATACTGCGTATACTACGCCTGATATAGATCGCTTATTCCTGTAAGCATGTTTCTGGAGAAATGGGTAGGCATGGCGCTTTGCTAGAAGCCAACATTGTCTTGTAAATCGGTACAAACGTAGTACGAGGTACTTACGTGTTCGGATAGTCCGGCGACCCGATTTACTGCCAACATATATGGGGATCTCATGGGTCACTTCCCGAAGATTCATCGATGATGTATGACTCGCACTTTATTAATCTGGGATTAATTTTCTCTCTCATCACAAATTAATCTGGGATTAATTTTTTATGAGAGAGAAAATTAATCTGGGATTAATAGCGGATATATTTTATCTAGGATAAATTATCATTAAAGAGAGATAACGATTAATTTGGAATTAATCGATGAAATAATATATTTGATATATTATACGAAATTGGATTTCGACGCGGAATTAAAATTAGATTTTAATTCGGGCGAACGAGTTAATTTAGAATTAATTCGTTAGCGACGTGAATAGTGATTTCGCTAGGCGTAATCATTTAATTACGTCGCAACGGAAAATTCGTCTATTTGGAATTAGCGAACCCGAGCCCGGGATTGTTTACGAGCGCATTCGCATTTCGAATTCGAGTGTGGCACGCAAGTCAAATCAAGCGTCAAATCGCTAGTCGCATCAAGCGTCAAATCATCATATCACTTTGAGTGATGTGACAATTGATTCATGAGTGATGTGACTTGATGGAGGTGGGTGAAAAGTGAAAAAGGCTTGTACCTTTGACTTTTTAGAAAATTAAAATGGTATATGTTTATTAATTTTGGAAATTAATAAACACTTTTTACGCATTTTATTTTTTCCATCCTCTCTCTCTTGCTATCTTCACGGTTTTGGAAACCCTATCTTCCTTTCTCTCTCTCTCTCGGCCATTTGGCCATTGTTTTCTCTTCTGCTCACTGCCTCAAAACCGTGAGTTCAAGGGGAAGAAAATGATGATTTGTTGCAAATCATCAAGGTGCTAGCACACTGTAGGAGACATATCAAGGTGATAGGGTAGTGATTTCGTGAGCTTGGAATCCATTGTTGAAGCTTGGAGATTGAAGATGAAGATGGAGTCCATATACCCACCATGACCGAAATCATGAAGCCCAAACCAGTGGGTTTACCGTGAGCTTGACAGAAGAGGAGAGCATGAAGTGTTCTTCGTAGCATCCAATCCATTCATTGTGAGTATGATTCCGCCATTCTCATTGTTGTATTCACTCGTTTTATGCTTTATAAATGATCCATGGGACTTGATTGAAACCCAACAATGGTATTTTGAGTCATTTGAGCATGAAACGAAAATTAGGGTTCTTAACTAAAATTTGGGGCTTTTTTATTTTAGCATGTTTTTGGCAAATTGTTTGTTTAAATATGCTTGTATATGGATAAATTAGAGTTATATGTAATCAATTTGTTGAAAAATTAATTGGATTAATTTTCCCCAATATGCTTAGTGTGGCCGAAAATAGTAAGCTCTCTAATGTCTTGGTTTTTTGATTTTTTAATCATTGGATGTGTTGGAAATCAATTAGGGATGTTGATTTAAGTTTGAATTGGATTCAATTGGATTGGATTTAAATTTGGACACAAAATCCCCCTTTGGCCGAGACTTAAAGCATGTATATATGGGTTTGATTTTTTGATCAAAATGTGTTGGACAATAATTGATGTAATTGAGCATGATTAATTGTTTAAATTGTGTTTTGGAAATGTTGATTTATGTAATTAATTATGTTATGCACTTTAGGTTAATTAAATTGTAAAATTGGATTTTTATAATTTAGTTAATTGGGCCTTAAATTGGATTTGGGCTTGTTATGTTGTAAATGGGCTTATTGGGCTTTGTTGTACAAAGTTGGGTTTAGGCTAAATTTGTTGGATCCAATTGGGCCCAAAACCGCCTCCATAAAGCCCAAATGCGACTTACTTGAACCTTTAAAATTTAATTGGGCCTAAATTGATTTCTGGGCTTATGGGGTAACTCCCGGATTGGATTTTGGTTATTCGGTTTGACCCGAGTTGACCAAAAGTCCACGCCTTAAAGAAATTAATTAAAAGCCCATTGGATTTAATTAAATTAATATTGGATATTAATCGGGCTTTGAGACCCGTAACGATTAAATTTGGAATTTAAGTCGTAAAAGTTCATTAATAAAGTGTAGTATTTAATTTGGAATTAAATAGCGAATTAGTATTAAATACAAATTGAATTGGATTTAATTATGTAATTTAATTTAATTCGAGAATTCGTACTTTGAGTACTTATTCGCAAAAATGAGTTGACTCGAGCAAAATCAAATCGTTGTTTGAACATTGGATGATCACTAATTATCAAATTAATTAATTTGATTAGATTGATTGATAACATGCTTGTGTGAATACATGATTGTGATGCATGAATAATGTATATCGGATGGATATTAGATGGGTGGGGCAATTTTAGAAATTGTTGTAATAAATTTGATTTATTAATTAGACCTGCGAGTCCAGCCTTATCACCTCCATACTCTTTGTATTCTCTTCTCACATATTCCCCTCAATTTAAATGAAGTTTCTTTAGAAGTGTAGTGTAACGGGTAGAAGTAATACATGTGTTAGCTGGAGAGAGAAAATGAGAGATTTGATCTAGGATCAATGTAAAGTATCCATCAGCATATCATTATTATTTATTTATACGCGCATTATTATGTGTTTAGAATGCATGTTTAAGGGTGTATGATGATGAGACCTTAACAAAGATAATAAATTGGATGCCAATTTGCACGCGAAAAACCCTCGCTAAATATTAAACGTCTTTCCTTCCATTGAGTGATTCTCACTCAAGATCTGAGACGGAATTGGTTTGTTGGCCAAAGTCAAGGCCTTTGTCTGTCGAAGATGTGTTTGAATCATGAAGGCATTGTTCCATATCAGTGTCTTGTCCAAGTTGTGGTTTGTTGGCCAAAGTCAAGACCACTTCTTGTCCATCGACATTGATTACGAAGCTTTCCATGGTCAATGGGTCGCGCTTGACTGGGATCACTAAGTTTGTTGTGCCAAAGCCAAGGCTTAGTTGATTCAGAGGAAAAAGGTTAGGTAATACATTGGATGTATTGGCATATATAAGATATATGTTTCGGACTTGGATGTCCCCCTACTAGATCTAGGAATTGGATTGGATCCAATTGATCTTAGAGATCTACCTAGTTAATTATCATACAATTTGTTGGCCAAAGTCAAGATTGTGTGATATTTAACGGGATCCTAGCCCACTAGGAAACACGGTTTCCCGAGTACTCGACAGAGGGTTAGAGGCTCGTCGAAAAATAGTGGGAGGCAAGAATTGAATTCGCAATATTCGTTCAATTACTCGCCATACGCGCTCAAACAAATATTTCATCATATCAATTAAATGTTAGTTGGACTAATATTTAAATTGTTGTTTTTATAAGAAGTTGGACTGTATTATAGTTGATTATATAATTTGATTATAGTAATCAATATATTTGAATTAATTAATTTCATTTTACAGTTGATTTTATAATTGGATTATAGTAATCAATGTAATTGAGGTTAATTAATTTAAATTATATTTGATTATATAGTTGGACTATAATAATCAATATAATACATAGTACCACAAATCGTTGATTAAATAGTTGGACTATTAGAATCAAGGTAATTGAAAGATTGACATTTAAAACATAATCCTAGGGAAAATGTATTTAAATAGCTTAATTTTCAAATAGGGAATAAGTTTTAGGATAGTCCTGGAAAAATAATAAGTTACTTTATTTGATAAAATAACATATTAGGCCTTAGCCTGGAGTTAAGCAAATAAGTGGAACATGATATTTGGAATATTCATGTAATGATAACTTTAGTGCTTAATCCATTATACTTGTCATATAGACTCCTTAATTTCTTTATCAGAACTAAGGATTAGATTCTTAAAGTATGATATTGGAATTAAAGGATCTTCATAAATCTATACTTAGATTTTAGAAGTAAATATTGCAATAATTAACTCTTGGAGAGTTAATGACTATTCTCAAGAAGACAAAGTCAAAGTTTGTAATTGGGCAAGTAACGCAAGGCGCCCCTTACTTCGATATTCTAGAAACCCGAGGCTTGGCCAAAGGATTCTGGAATGTTGAAAAGGGCAAAGGCAAAATCATTATAATCTTCTAGGAAGATAAAAGGACATATCCCAAGAAGGAAATGAAGACGAGCAAGGCTCTGACTTCAAATATGTTTGTCATAAATATGTTCACTACAGATATTAAAATTAGATTTTAGATACTTAGTGTGATACATAAAATATGTACTGATGTTCAGAATCTGCTGTGAGCAGGAAACTGACTTCTATTGAGATTAATCTGCGAATCGGAAACGGGACGAAAGTCGCTGTTTTGACCGTAGATACCTAAGTTTAGGAACTACCTTCGGGTATGTACTTAAATTAGGAAACTGTTATAATGTAACTAGTTTGACTAGATACATTATCTCTATATCAGAGTATAATCTGTTACGGATATACCTTTATATTCTAGAACACTAAAGTGTTTTATTATATAAATATGATATTGAGATAAACACATTAGATGTGAATAACAGAATTTATATTTAGAATATAAATAAATCTCACACGTATAACATGACAAACAAATAGCTCAGACTGATTTGATCAGATTGAAACTTGAATGTGGCATTGTTGTCTGGGACACCATGAAACGAGACTCGTATATCCGCACTTTTGAAGAGTGGGTACTCGGACTAATTTGATTTCATTCAAATAAAGTCTACGAATCTAGTTTATTGGGCAAAGTGCCTAAAACACTATTTACTTGGTAAAAGTGTGAATGCCACCGATCTGATAGCCCTAGTTCATAGTGAAGCAAGTGGGCCCATGTCTAGCTAGGCTAGAGGTGGATATGAATATTTCGTGACCTGTACGGATGTGGCATCACGTTATGGTTATGTGTTTCTTTTGAAGAACACAAATCGGAAACTCTTATAGTTTCGACACGAAATAGACATACAGATCGGCTATAGTATTATTCTGTCACAGTAAAACCGAAATGAAAAATACTTAAGCAATAAGTTTCTCGTATACTTGAAAGAGTATAGTATTCTTTCAAATGAGGACTCCTCCCGGAACACGTCATTTTGACGATGTGTCCGAACTGAGAAACCGAATTTTGTTGGACATGATAAGGTTAATCATGAGTCGCTCTGAGCTACCATTTCCTTCAACGGATAAGCATTAACAGTAAAAGAACTTATTTAGAATAAGTTTCCATTAAAATCTGTTAGACAAATTTCATATTAAATATGAACGGGAAGAAACTGGGTTTCACATTCCTGAATATTTGGGTATGCTTGGCATATGTTTGGATGATACCAAACTAGAACCCAAATTGGATTAGTGTCAATTGTAGGTTATCATAGGGATACCATAAGTATAGTACTTATACAAATCACGTGAGAACAATTTAATTGTTGCTCACCATGCGTTTTTCCTGAGAGGAATACCGATATGCAGTGGTAAGTGGGAGGATTGTAAAACTCGATTAAAATCCGAGTAATACTATTCCTGGCACCGATTCCTAATGGAACATAAATAGTTCATAAAGGATGGACCTATACTATTAATCTTCGAATACACAAGAACCGCGTTGGTCGGAGACAGAGTCAGAAAAAAACCTGGGGTATGGGTTTCTGATCTCGCCTCATAAAGATGTCTATCTTTTGAGGTATATCAAATGACCACGTATGAGGAAGTGATACAAGGTATCGACTCCCTATTGTGACAAAGTGTCATGAATACTAGTTGATGTACCGCAAGGCATTGTGCCTACTAGTACTGCATAAGTCTTCAAGGAAGACGTACATGGAAGGCAACATACCAACGTGTAAAGCTAGGCTTTTAAAGGAAAGGTATCGTTATCAACATTATGTTGATTACGATTCAACATTTTACCTGTTGCCACAATAAATCCATTTGGATAATGCTTGCTAATGTTGCATGATTCATTTATGAAATATGTCAGCTTAATGGCAAAATCGCTTTCCTGAAAGGGAAACCTTTTGGAGGATGTTTACAACATCCTGTCGGTTTTGTCATACCAGAACTAGCAAACAAGGTTTGCAGGTTATTCGATCCATGTTTGGATTGAAGCAAGCATAGGTTCTTGGAATTATCGTTTTGATGTGATCATAATGGTTTATGATTTAATTCAAAATGAAATGATTCTTGTGTATATAAGAGGGTTAGTGGGAGCGCACTGAAAATACTGTCCTATAAATAATGATAATGTATCATTTCTTGGAAATGATATTCCTATAAAACTATCGGTGAAAGCTTGGCTTTCAGAAACTCTATGTGAACTCGTACATTGAAAAATGTATGTGACCTGGTGTCTCATACGCTTTGAGCATATGATTCACAAACGGGCCAATCCATGTGACAGTCCCTGGATTGATGTTGAGAACATCTGTTAATATCTTAGAGAACTAAGGATGTTGTCTTAATATCTGGAGAAGGAGAACTTGAAGTGACTGGGATCACTATAGCAAGTTTCCTAAACCGATAAAATGACTATAAGTTGTAAACGGTACTACACAGTTTGAATAACGGAACAGTGAGCTGGAAATCTTCCAAGCAAGATACTGTTACCGAATAAACAATAAATACGGGTCATTGCTGCAACTGAGGCATCAATAGAAGCCTTCTGGGTCGATAAATATATCTAATTAGACTAGATATAATTCAGTTAGCAGCTGAGCTAGGTGTCAACACAGGCTAAAGAATTAATGGTCTCATCAACGATCCAGATACATACTTCGATATTCATCTAATTCGTTCGGATCATACATCGTGGCGATGTGATGATTGAATAAATTGCATCAGACGATAATCATGAAAATCCGCTGACGAAAGCCTTTTCTCAGCAATTTGAGCGAACCGTACATAGTTCGGGTGGTAGACACTCGAGTGACTGGCTATAGGCCAAGTGGGAGATTGTTGGAAAATTATGACCCATAGCGTCACTATTTGTATAGATCACGGTGTTGTTGTACAAATTAACTATGTGACAATAGGAGATTGCACTCTTATCATTTGTGATTAGATCACCTAGATATATAAATGATGAGAGGTCCTTATGATTTGTTCCTGGATTGAGAATGATATGAGACAGTATCAATCCACGAAGGATAAATCATTAAATATCCCTAGTCAGAGTATTATCGAGATTGGACATCGATAATACGTAAAAGACTAGTATTATACTTGTGCGTGTTGTGAGGGCACAACGGCATAATTCTTATATATTTGGATATATGATACTCATGCAAGTGCAATAGGAGGTTGTGTTTTACCGATGGTATGGCAAACAGCTTCGCTCTGGATAGACCCTTCGGAATTCCATTGGTAGTATAACTATGTGTCTATGGAAGTCCGAAATCAGGGTAGGTGTATTTGGTCTTAACCTGAGACTTTCACCGCTAATACTTGCAACAATCAATATACTTTGGTTGAGGTCGTCCAGGGCTTTAACAGGTTCTGTGTACGCCAATACTGGGTATATTGAGAATCGTAGTTTATTGGGTGTGATGTCAAGATGGAAGTATCACTCCAGTTATAATGGAGATGATGGTCACGTAGGATACGGGACTGGTTCTCTTAAATACTGCAGCTATCGGGATATTATAACTAGGTCATGTATATCCGATTATAGAGACTAGTTACCAGACATCTGATATGTGCTTCATACGGGGCAGACACAATTCCAGCCCCAGGCCTAGCACGTGATCATCTGATACTGGATCGGAATACACAATACTGTGTATACTACGCCTGATATAGATCGCTTATTCCTGTAAGCATGTTTCTGGAGAATTGGGTAGGCATGGCGCTTTGCTAGAAGCCAACCTTGTCTTGTAAATCGGTATAAACGTAGTACGAGGTACTTACGTGTTCGGATAGTCCGGCGACCCGATTTACTGCCAACATATCCGGGGATCTCATGGGTCGCTTTTCGAAGATTCAACGATGATGTATGACTCGCACTTTATTAATCTGGGATTAATTTGTGATGAGAGATAAAATTAATCTGGGATTAATAGCGGATATATTTTATCTTGGATAAATTATCATTAAAGAGAGATAACGATTAATTTGGAATTAATCGATGAAATAATATATTTGATATATTATACGAAATTGGATTTCTGACGCGGAATTAAAATTAGATTTTAATTCGGGCAAACGAGTTAATTTAGAATTAATTCATTAGCGATGTGAATTGTGATTTCGCTAGGCGTAATCATTTAATTACGTTGCAACGAAAAATTCATTAATTTGGAATTAGCGAACCCGAGTCCGGGATTGTTTGCGAGCGCATTCGCATTTCAAATTCGAGTGCGGCACGCAAGTCAAATCAAGCGTCAAATCGCTAGTCGCATCAAGCGTCAAATCATCATGTCACTTTGAGTAATGTGACAATTGATTCATGAGTGATGTGACTTGATGGAGGTGGGTGAAAAGTGAAAAAGGCTTGTACCTTTGACTTTTTAGAAAATTAAAATGGTATATGTTTATTAATTTTGGAAATTAATAAACATCTTTTACGCATTTTATTTTTTCCCTCCTCTCTCTCTTGCTATCTTCACGATTTTGGAAACCCTCTCTTCCTCTCTCTCTCTCTCGGCCATTTGGCTATTGTTTTCTCTTCTGCTCACTGCCTCAAAACCGTGAGTTCAAGGGGAAGAAAATGATGATTTGTTGCAAATCATCAAGGTGCTAGCACACTCTAGGAGACATATCAAGGTGATAGGGTAGTGATTTCGTGAGCTTGGAATCCATTGTTGAAGCTTGGAGATTGAAGATGAAGATGGAGTCCATATACCCACCATGACCGAAATCATGAAGCCCAAACCAGTGGGTTTACCGTGAGCTTGACAGAAGAGGAGAGCATGAAGTGTTATTCGTAGCATCCAATCCATTCATTGTGAGTATGATTCTGCCATTCTCATTGTTGTATTCACTCGTTTTATGCTTTATAAATGATCCTTGGGACTTGATTGAAACCCAACAGGTATCTTGCTCCAACTGTTGGGGGCTTGCTATATTCAAATTTCCTGTAAAAGAAATGTTGTTTGTGTGTATGTTTGTATGCATATATGTATGTATGCAAACGATCTTAAATTGTATGCCCGCTCTTCGGCTTGTAAGAGTGCAGAAGTTGTGAAGCTTCTTCTGTGGAGGTACCATCAGACTTTATTTCGTTTTCTACTCGGGCTATCTCTTGGGATTTCCAAATCATCGACTTTGCTTTCCAAATCCTTTTATCATGGAATGACTCTTTGTATGTTCTCAAAAATTTTCTTAAAATTCCATATCTTTCAAAATGTGAGCATTTTCCAAATTCAAAATTCATTCTCAACTGAGGTTTCACCTTTCGAATGCTTCTCAACGTGTGTGTATGATTCTTTTACAAAGAATTACGTGCAACCCAAATTGGTTTATGTTGGCGCTAAATGTAGATAAGTGTTGACACTTAAGTTCATTTTCCATCTTTTAATTGATCAAAGTAATCTAACACCTAGTTAAGGATCAACATTATTTATAAATATTCATTTTATGTAAGGTTTATCCCCAGCTTCCTTAAGTCATCAAATTGCCTTTTGATGCAAAGATCTCACATTTGTGATGTGAGCCCACAGTTACTCAATAATTTCACCAACTCAAGTTGTTTTTCATACTCAATATTCGAGTTGTCATTTGACGTTAAAGTAGTTGTAGGGTTCATGATACTGATGGTTACTAAACACTTCGAACAGCGGAGTAGTTTTTATAGAATTCACCATTTTTCCCTCTTTTCCTTTTCGTATTTGTTTTTCTTTTTGCACTTCTTTTTTCTCTTTCTTTTTTCATTTTTTTTACTTTTCTTCTTCTCATATTTTTTTGCTCTCTTTTTTGTCATCTCATTATCCTAGTGTCATCTCATCCTTAGCTTTGGAAAATAGTCAAATGAATATCAAGTATTTTTGACCATTTCTACAAATTATGCTAGCATAAATTCTTTCTAAATAGGTAATGCAATTCTAAGCTCAATTTTTAGTGCATAATTTTTAGTATAGCTGTTAGTGATTCCAAAGTTTAAAATTGCTTTAAGGATTTAGACTCGCTCATTTTCAAGAGATAGGATATTCTTAGGAAAAACTGAATTTTATTTCATCATTGAACAATTTGAAAGAGTCAAAATAAGAAAAAAGAAGATGTAATGCAACAATCGTTTTTAGGGGTAGTGTCCTTCAAGATCAGATATCTTGCCTCCGTCAATGAAGTTTTGAATTTCATGCTTGGGCGGGTGCAATTATCGGTGTCATAGCTGTGTTGTTGGTGGAAGTGGCAGTAGCGGTTTAAGTCGATGTGGTATGATATAGGTTTTGAAGATAATTTTTATTTTAGGGGTGTCAACAGGTTTTGCCTCTACAACTTTTTGAACATCTTAGATAGAGGTTTATCAATGTTTGAAAATCTTATATCTCTAATAGCAGTGATCTCGACGATGCCAGCCTTTATCCAAAAGGCCCTTCAATAGTTTTCTTATTGTAGAACTTTATGAACGTTTCTTTTAGCTATCAAAAGTCTGATATCATGGAGGTCGTTCTCCTCATATTGTTATATATATATGGCTTGGTTCCATTGATGATCATTTTGATTTGGTCCCACTCTGAGGGTCGTGATTGCATCTTCAAAAGTTGGCTTCTCCAGCGGTCAACATACTCTTTGAAGTTCTCATTCGGCTTCTGCTTAGTGTTTTCCAAGTCCCGAAATGACAGATCTAATTCCAAATCTGTGACATATTGGTTGAGGAATGCTTCAGTCAATGCTCTTTTATTATCTTTCACATTCTTCCCCAAGCTATGGTACTATACCACTGGTACTCACTTGAGAGACATCCAAAAAATTTCAGAATATGGTGCTCGGACAGGCCAGTGGCACTCATCATAGACACGTGGTGGTGAAAGTTTACTTTAGGGTCACCATTCCCATCAAACTTGGTCATATCAGGTATTTTGAATCCAACAGGGAGTTATTCTTTAAAGGCCATGGCATTATAGTCTATGAGGTCTGCATGTTTACCCTTCATTTTCTAGGTGATTGGTGTTAAGGTTATAGACGACGGAATCGTGGTTCATGTGAAATCGTAACTTTAAAATTTTAATTTTACCGAATAAATTATTCAATATCCAATATGAATAATTCATTCATATTTCATCTAAATATTTAATTCGATATCAAATAACAACATAAATAATTTAGAAAATAACGTAAAACTTTATGAAAATATTTTTCCGTAAAATAGTATAAAATACTTTTATGATCGAAATGACTAACCAATTGTAACATCCCACCCGAAGCCATGATGCTACTGGTAGGAGACAGGAAAACTCATCTCCATAAGCTTCTATTTCTACTAAATTTTCGGCATGACCTTTGCTAAAAATCATGAAACCTGGATCCAAGTCCAGCACCTCGAGGTGTCCTGATATTAAATCCAAAAGCAATCATCTCAACTCATGCAAATAGGCCTCTGGCCCGAAAAATCTCAACTCATATGTAAATAGGCCTATGGCCTGACATAAAATAAATAACTATTAATAACTACATGCTCAACACGATTAAAACTATACATGTGATACAAATAAATAAACTAAGGCTGTGGGAGCCCAATTACACATCCCAGAACCATAAAACGACTCAAGACCGACTGGACTGCATCGAAGTGATCCACTGTCTGCAAGACGTCAAGGAAAATCTTCTAGCTTTTTAAGTCCAATGTGAACTTGCAAAACTAGAAAACAGTCAGGGTGTGAGCTATAAAGCTCAGTAAGTACTCACGTCTTATGTAAATATATCAAGTGACAACAAGAACTTAAATAGAAATCAGATATATATAAATACACAAACTTATAAATCACATCCTTACCCGATGGCCATTTACTTATCTTAGACCTAGATACTTTACTCATTGAACTGAGTACAATAATGTAATGAACTTATCTTCTCGATTTCACACTAAACCTCACATCTACGGAATTATGACATCTCTCATACACCAATCTAGAAGCGTTCATCCATATATGTACATACTATTTTTCTGCACTGTAGCTATACTTTATATACTATAACATTAGATTTTCTCCTAACCAAAACTAACTTATTACCTACCAAACCACCCAAACCTGTGGCTAAAGGCATCTCAAACCCGTGGTGATTTAGTCAGCTTAAACTATGGCCGGTTACTTCATATGAATTACGTGAGCTAAAACATATGCATTAGCTATTATGAGCTGTAAAACTTCCACTGAAACACAAAGCTGAAGTCTCGGACCTCTATATAGTATAAGATACTGATGCCTGATTCCATTCATTAGAATCATCACAACTGCATTCTAAATATGGCAAACACCCAACACTCAACCCTTACATTAATATCACAAATCGATCATGCAACTCATCACAAAACTTATACAAGGCACATACTAATAGCATACTACGATGCTACTCATCAAATCAGAACTGGATATCACTAAATTTCCATATCAAAGAAAATATCTCAAGAAAGCCAATCATTTTGAAAACTCTTTTCTTCTCTGAAAACAAATCTCTTCCTGTGAAACTTTTTTTGGAAATCCTTTTCTGTCTGTAAATCTCTGAGATTCTCTTAAAACTATTTCTCTTGAAAACTCGTTTATAAACCATCATTTTCTGTAAATCTGTCTCAGAAAATCCATTTTGGAAAATTTGTCTCTGAAAAATTTGAATATGAAAGATCTGTTCTGAAAACTATCTTCGAAACTGATCTCTGAAAATTGTTTTTGAAAAATTGGTCTATGTCTCTTAAAACCTGACGTATGGGGGCGTTACGTATCGCCGTCCCCCAAACACCTAACTAGAGCCAGAAATGTAAACCCATGACTTTGTGGCGTTACGTATCACCGTCGCCCAAGCCACAAAACTAGAACTGGGGTGCGGATCTATGCAACCCTCCAAGCTCTGAAACTAGGATCTAGGGGCATCTGTGTTGGACAATTATGACCCATAGCGTCACTATTTGTACAGATCATGGTGTTGTTGTACAAATTAACTATGTGACAAAGGAGATTGCACTCTTATCATTTGTGATTAGATCACCTAGATATATAAATGATAGGAGGTCCCTATGATTTGTTCCTGGACTGAGAATGATATGAAACAGTATCTGTCCACAAAGGATAAATCATTAAATATCCCTAGTCAGAGTATATTCGAGATTGGACATCGATAAATACGTAAAAGACTAGTATTACACTTGTTCGTGTTGTGAGGGCACAACTGCATAGTTCTCATATATTTGGGTATAGGATACTCACGCAAGTGTAATAGGAGGTTGTGTTTTACCGATGGTACGGGAAACCGCTTCGCTCTGGATAGACCCCTTCGGAATTCCATTGGTAGTATGACTATGTGTCTATGGAAGTCCGAAATCAGGGTAGGTGTATTTGGTCTTAACCTGAGACTTGCACCGCTAATACTTGCGACAATCAATATACTTTGGTTGAGGTCGTCCAGGACTTTAACAGGTTCTGTGTACGCCAATACTGGGTATATTGAGAATCGTAGTGTGTTGGGTGTGATGTCAAGACGGAAGTGTCACTCCAGTCATTATGGAGATGATGGTCACGTAGGATACGGAACTCGTTCTCTTATATGCTCGAGCTATCGGGATATTATGACTAGGTCATGTATATCCGATTATAGAGACTAGTTGTCAGACATCCGATATGTGCTTCATATGGGGCAGACACAATTCCAGCCCCAGGCCTAGCACGTGATCATCCGATACTGGATCGAAATACGCAATACTACGGTATACTACGCTTGATATAGATCGCATATTCCTATAAGAATATTTCCGAAGAATTGGGTAGGCATGGCGCTTTGCTAGAAGCCAACCTTGTCTTGTAAATCGGTATAAACGTAGTAGGAGGTACTTACGTGTTCAGATAGTCCGACGACCGTATTTACTGCCAACATATCTGGGGATCTCATGGGTCGCTTCCCGAAGATTCACCGATGATGTATGACTCGCACTTTAATTAATATAGGATTAATTAGATGAGAGAGAAAATTAATCTTGGATTAATTTGATAAGAGAGAAAATTAATCTGGGATTAATTACGGAGATATTTTATCTGGGATAAAATATTAATTAAAGAGAGAAAACGATTAATTTGGAATTGATCGATAAAATAATATATTTGATATATTATACGAAATTGGATTTCGACGCGGAATTAAAATTAGATTTTAATTCGGGCGAACGAATTAATTTAGAATTAATTCGTTAGCGATGTGAATAGTGATTTCGCTAGGCGTAATCATTTAATTACGATGCAACAGAAAATTTTTTAATTTGGAATTAGCGAACCTGAGCCCGGATTGTTTGCGAGCGCATTCACATTTCGAATTCGAGTACGGCACGCAAGTCAAATCGAGCGTCAAATCGCTAGTCACATCAAGCGTCAAATCACATGTCACTTTGAGTGATGTGACAATTTGATTGATTGATTTGTGTGATTGATGTGGTAGTTAAAAAGCAATTATTGCTTTTGCTTTTTGACTTTTGCTTTTTGAAATTTAAAAATGGTAAATGCTTTATTAATTTGGGAAATTTTAAAAGTATTTTACATTTTTTATTTTTTCACTCTCTCTCCCACTTTCGGTCTTCCCCCTCTTTTTCCCTCTTCTCTTTCTCGGCTTTGAGCCGTTCTTCATCTTCTTCCTCTTCCAATTTCTGGTTTGACCGAATAACAAAGAAGAAGAAGAAGTGCTAGCACACTCATGAGTTTTACAAAGGTGATATGGCAGTGAACACATGAGCATGGAACCAATTTTGGAGCTTGAAGCTTGGAGCTTCCATGGAGTCCACCTATGGCCGAATCTTGGAGGGACAACAAGGGCCAAAACCGAGCAGTCCACAGCAAGGAGAAGCTACTGCCGTGAGTTTTGAGGGAGCTTGAAGGCTCGTGTTCATCGCGTCGCAAGATCCGATCATTGTGAGTATTTTTCCACCATTCTCCTTTGTGTATTCATGCGTTTTTCTTGCTTGATTTGATGATTCTTGGGACCTAATTAGAAACCAACAATGGTATCTTGAGCTTACATCAAACATGATAAATTTTAGGGTTTGAAATTGGGTAAAATCAATTGAAGCATGATTTGGTTAAATTGATTGATTAAGTATGTTTGGATGTTGATTAATTGAAGTTGTGCATGATCAATTTCATGAAATTTGATTGGATCAGGTTTTCCCCAATTTTTGGGTATGGCCGAAAATCATAGAACCCTAATGTCTTGGTAATTTTCTATCTTTTGATCATTGGATGACTTAAAACAATTGGGTAATGTTAATTTGAGGTTTAATTGGATTGAATTTTGAATTGGATAATTTTCCCCAAATTAATGGCTTGGCCGAATTCAAGTGAATTTTGAAATTCATTATGTTTTTTGATTTTGATTCATTGGATGAGTTGAATTGATTTGGAAAATGATGATTGTGGATTCAATTGGATTGAAAACGAATCGGATTGAAAAAACCCCTAATTGCCGAGAATAATAGTATTGTAAAATGGGTTTGATTTTGATTAAATTGTGTTGGACACTATTTGTTGTTAAAGTGCATGATTAATTAGGCTAATTGATGTTTTAGAAATGTTAATTGGGTAATTAATTGTGTATTACACTTAGGTTAATTAATTGTGGAATTTGGAATTTTATAAGTTAATTAATTGGGCTTAAAATTGGATTTGGGCCTTATAGGTTGTAATTGGGCTTTTGGGCTTGGTTGTACCAAGTTAGGTTTAGGCCAATTTGGTTGGATCCAATTGGGCCCAAAACCGCATCCATAAAGTCCAATTATGACTTAATGGACCTTAATTATTTAATTGGGCCTAATGGGCCAAAATTGATTTCTGGGCTTATGGGGTAAATCCCGGATTGGATTTTGGTTATTCGGTTTGACCTTAGTTGACCAAAAGTCCACGCCTTAAAGAAATTAATTAAAAGCCCATTGGACTTTAATTAAATAAACATTAGATGTTAATTGGGCTTTGAGTCCCATAACGATTGAATTTGGAATGTAAGTCGTAAAGGTTCGTTATTAAAGTGTGTTATTTAATTCGAAATTAAATAGAGAATTTGTACTTTGAATACTTATTTGCAAAACGAGTTTGACTCAAGCAAAATCAAATCGTTGTTTGAACATTGGATGATCACTAATTATCAGATTAATTAATTGGATTAGATTGATTGATAACATGCTTGTATGAATACATGGTTGCGATGCATGAATAATGTATATCAGATGGATATTAGTCGGGTGGGACAATTTTGGAAATTGTAATAAATTTGATTTATTAATTGGACCTGCGAGTCCAACCTTATCACCTCTATACTCATTGTATTTCTCTTCTCACATATTCCCCTCAATGTAAATGAGGTTTCTTTAGAAGTGTAGTGTAACGGGTAGAAGATAATCTTGTGCTAGCTGGAGAGAGAAAATGAGAGATTTGATCTAGGATCATTTTGTAAAGTATCCATCCGTATATCATTATTATTTTATTTGCGCGCTTTATTATGTGTTTAGAATGCATGTTTAAGGGTGTATGATGATGAGACCTTAACAAAGATAATAAATTGGTTGCCAATTTGCACGCGAAAAACCCTCGCTTCATATTAAGCGTCTTTCTTTCCATTGAGTGATTCTCACTCAAGATCCTAGACGGCATTGGTTTGTTGGCCAAAGTCAAGGCCTTTGTCTGTCGAAGATGTGTTTGAATCATGAAGGTTTTGTTCCATATCAGTGTCTTGTCCAAGTTGTGGTTTGTTGGCCAAAGTCAAGACCACTTCTTGTCCATCGACATTGATTACGAAGATTTCCATGGTCAATGGGTCGCGCTTGACTGAGATCACTAAGTTTGTTGTGCCAAAGCCAAGGCTTAGTTGATTCAGAGGAAAAAGGTTAGGTAATACATTGGATGTATTGGCATATATAACATATATGTTTCGGACTTGGATGTCCCCCTATCGGATCTAGGAATTGGATTTGATCCAATTGATCTTAGAGATCTACCTAGTTAATTATCATACAATTTGTTGGCCAAAGTCAAGATTGTGTGATATTTAACGGGATCCTAGCCCACTAGGAAACACGGTTTCCCAAGTACTCGACAGAGGGTTTGAGGCTCGCCGAAAAATAGTGGGAGGGAAGAATTGAATTTGCAATATTCGTTCAATTACTCGCCATACGCGCTCAATCACAAATTATTTCGTCGTTAGATTAAATGTTAGTTGGACTAATATTTAATTGTTGTTTTTTAATAAACAGTTGGACTGTATTATAGTTGATTATATAATTGGATTATAGTAATCAATATATTTGAATTAATTAATTTCTATTTACAGTTGATTTTATAATTGGATTATAGTAATCAATGTAATTGAGGTTAATTAATTTAAATTATATTTGATTGTATAGTTGGACTATAATAATCAATATAATACATAGTACCACAAATCGTTGATTAAATAGTTGGACTATTAGGAATCAAGATAAATGAAATATTAGTGTTTAAAACATAATCCTGGGTGAAAATGTATTTAAACGACTATAATTTTCAAATTGGGAATAAAGTTTCAGGATGGTCCTGGAAACTAATAAGTTACTTTATTTGATAAAATAACAAAATAAGCCTAAGCTCGGAGTTAAGCAAATAAGTGGAACATGATATTTGGAATATTCATGTAATGATAACTTTAGTGTTTAATCCATTAAGCTTGTCGCGATAGACTCCTTAATTTCTGAATCAGAACTAAGGATTAGATCCTTAAAGTATGATAATGAAATTGAAGGATATTCATGGATCTATTTTAGATCTTTAAAATACTAAAATTGCAATAAATAATTCTTGGAGAATTAATGACTAATCTCAAGGAGATAAAGTCAAAATTTGCAATAAGGCAAGAAGCGCAAGACACACCTTACTTCGATATTCTAGAAACTCGAGGCTTGGCCAAAGGCTTCTAGAATGTTGAAAAGGGCAAAGGCAAAATCATTATAATCTTCTAGGAAGATAAATGACATATCCAGAATGTCTGCCTAAATGTGGCAAACGGGATCACGGAAGGGTGACTGCCGTTTGGACAAAGCAGACATAAAGGAATTGAAGACGAGCAAGACTCTGACTTCAAATATGTTTGTTATAAATTATGTTCACAAATAGTATTGAAATTGGATTTTAAATACTTAGTGTGGTACATAAAATATATGTATTGATGTTCAGAATATGTTTTGAACAGGATACTGACTTCAATAGAGATTTATCTGCGAATTAGAAACGGGAGGAAAGTCGTTGTTTTAACCGTAGATACCTGAATTTAGGAACTACCTTCGGGGTATGTACTTAAATTAGGAAACTGTTATAATGTGACTAGTTTGACTAGAAACATTATCTCTATATCGCGTATAACCCGCTGCGGGTGTACCTTTATATTCTAGAACACTAAAGTGTTTTATTATATAAAGATGATATTGAGATAACCACATTAGATGTGAATAACAGTATTTATATTTTGAATATAAATAAATCTCAAATATATAACATGACAAACAAATAGCTCAAACTGATTTGATCAATTAAGAAACTAATTGTGGCATAGTTGTCAGGGACACTATTAAACAAGAATCGTATATCCACACTTTTGAAGAGTGGGTACTAGGACTGATTTGATTCCAGTCAAATAAAGTCTACGAATCTAGTTTATTGGGCAATGTGCCTATAACACTATTTACTTGGTAAAAGTATAAATGCCACCGAACTGTTAGCCTCAGTTCATAGTAAAGTAAATGGGCCCATGTCTAGCTAGGCTAGATGTGGATATGAATATTTCGTGACCATTACGGATGTGGCATCGCGTTGTGGTTATGTGTTTCTTTTGAAGAACACAAATCGGAAACTTTCATAGTTTCGACACGAAATAGACAAACAGATCGGCTAAAGTATTAAACCGTCACGGTAAGACCGTAATGGAAAATACTTAAGCAATAAGTTTCTTGTATACTTGAAAGAGTATAGTATTCTTTCAAAGAGGACTCCTCACGGAACACGTCAGTTTGACGGTGTGTCCGACAGGATAAACCAAATTTTGTTGGACATGATAAGGTTAATCATGAGTCGCTATGAGCTACAATTTCCTTCAAACGGATAAGCATTAACAGTGCAAGAACTTATTTTGAATAAGGTTCCATAAAATATGTTTGACAGATCTCATATTAGATATGAACGGGAAAAGAAACCGGGTTTCACATTCCTGAATATTTGGGTATGCCAGGCATATTTTTGGATAATACCAAACAAGAACCCAAATTGGATAAGTGCCAATTGTAGGTTATCCTAGGGATACCATAAGTATTGTACTTATACATCTGACAAGAGAACAATTAGATTGTTGCTCACCATGCGGTTTTCCTAAGAAGGAATACCGATATGCAGTGGTAAGTGGGAGGATAGTAAAACTTGATGAAAATCGGGGTAATACTATTCGAGGCACCGAATCTTAATGGAACATAAATAGTTCATCTAGGATAAAACTAAACCATTAATCTTCGAATACACAAGAACCGCGTAGTCGGAGAGAGTCAGAAAACAACCTGGGGTATGGGTTTCTGATCTCACCTCATAAAGATGTCTATCTTTTGAGGTATACCAACTGACTACGTATAAGGAAGTGATACAAGGTATCGACTCCCAATTATGACATAGTGTCATGAATCCGAAATGGATTCCATGTATATCAACCAAGTTTGAACACTAGTTGATGTACCGCAAGACATTGTGCCTATCGGTACTTTATAAGTCTTCAAGGAAGACGTATATGGATGGCAACATACCAACGTACTAAGTTAGGCTTGTAGTGAAAAGGTAGAGTTATCAACATTGTGTCGATTATGATTCAACCTTTTACCTGTTGCCACAGTAAATCCGTTTGGATAATGCTTGCTAATGCTGCATATTTCATTCATGAAATGTGGCAGCTGAATGCCAAAACCGTTTTCCTTAACGGAAACCTTTCGGAGGATGTTTACAACATCTTGACGGTTTTGTCGAACCATAACAAGCAAACTAGGTTTGCAGGTTATTCGATCCATAGATGGATTGAAGCAAGCATTAAGTTCTTGGAATTATCGTTTTGATGTAATCATATTGGTGTATGATTTAATTCAAAACGAAAATAATTCTTGTGTATATAAGGAGGTTAGTAGGAGCGCACTGATAGTGAATGTCCTTAGTAATGATGATATATCATTTCTTGGAAATGATATTCCTATAAAATAATCGGTGAAAGCTTGGCTTTCATGATAACGACTATAAGTCGTAACACCGGTACTATAAGAGTATGTATAATGGTACAGTGAACTGGAAATCTTCCGAGCAAGATACTATTACCGAATAAACAACAAATGTGGGTTATTGCTGCAGCTGAGGCAGCAATAGAAGCCTTCTGGGGTCGATAAAACTAATTAGATTAGATATAGTTATGTTAGCAGCTGAGCTAGGCGTCAGCACATGTTAAAGAATTAATGGTCTCATCAACGATCCAGATAAATACTTTGATATTCATCTGATTCGTTCGGATCATACATCGTAGCGATGTGATGATCGAATAAATCGCATCAGATGATATTCATGAAAATCCGATGACGAAAGCCTTTTCTCAGCAGTTTGAGCAAACCATACATAGTTCGGGTGTCAGACACTCGAGTGACTGGCTATAGGCCAAGTGGGAGATTGTTGGACAATTATGACCCATAGCGTCACTATTTGTACAGATCATGGTGTTGTTGTACAAATTAACTATGTGACAAAGGAGATTGCACTCTTATCATTTGTGATTAGATCACCTAGATATATAAATGATAGGAGGTCCCTATGATTTTTTCCTGGACTGAGAATGATATGAGACAATATCAGTCCACAAAGGATAAATCATTAAATATCCCTAGTCATAGTATTATCGAGATTGGACATCGATAAATACGTAAAAGACTAGTATTACACTTGTGCGTGTTGTGAGGGCACAACTGCATAGTTCTCATATATTTGGGTATACGATACTCACGCAAGTGTAATAGGAGGTTGTGTTTTACCGATGGTACGGGAAACAGCTTCGTTCTGGATAGACCCCTTCG
This sequence comes from Zanthoxylum bungeanum, assembly GCA_019454045.1. Lineage (NCBI taxonomy): Eukaryota > Viridiplantae > Streptophyta > Magnoliopsida > Sapindales > Rutaceae > Zanthoxylum > Zanthoxylum bungeanum. The sequence continues at coordinate 68,669 of SKCR01036987.1, read as the reverse complement.
GAATTCCATTGGTAGTATGACTATATGTCTATGGAAGTCCGAAATCAGGGTAGGTGTATTTGGTCTTAACCTGAGACTTGCACCGCTAATACTTGCGACAATCAATATACTTTGGTTGAGGTCGTCCAGGACTTTAACAGGTTATGTGTACACCAAGACTGGGTATATTGAGAATCGTAGTGTGTTGGGTGTGATGTCAAGACGGAAGTGTCACTCCAGTCATTATGGAGATGATGGTCACGTAGGATACGGAACTCGTTCTCTTATATGCTCGAGCTATCGGGATATTATGACTAGGTCATGTATATCCGATTATAGAGACTAGTTGCCAGACATCCGATATGTTCTTTGTACGGGGCAGACACAATTCCAGCCCCAGGCCTAGCACGTGATCATCCGATACTGGATCGAAATACGCAATACTACGGTATACTACGCTTGATATAGATCGCATATTCCTATAAGAATATTTTCGAAGAATTGGGTAGGCATGGCGCTTTGCTAGATGCCAAACCTTGTCTTGTAAATCGGTATAAATGTAGTACGAGGTACTTACGTGTTCGGATAGTCCGACGACCGTATTTACTGCCAATATATCCGGGGATCTCATGGGTCGCTTCCCGAAGATTCACCGATGATGTATGACTCGCACTTTAATTAATCTGGGATTAATTTGATGAGAGAGAAAATTAATCTGGGATTAATTTGATAAGAGAGAAAATTAATCTGGGATTAATTACGGAGATATTTTATCTGGGATAAAATATTAATTAAAGAGAGAGAACGATTAATTTGGAATTGATCGATAAAATAATATATTTGATATAATATACGAAATTGGATTTCGACGCGGAATTAAAATTAGATTTTAATTCGGGTGAACGAATTAATTTAGAATTAATTCATTAGCAATGTGAATAGTGATTTTGCTAGGCGTAATCATTTAATTACGACGCAACGGAAAATTCGTTAATTTGGAATTAGCGAACCCGAGCCCGGGATTGTTTATGAGCGCATTCGCATTTCGAATTCGAGTGCGGCACGCAAGTCAAATCGAGCGTCAAATCGCTAGTCACATCAAGCGTCAAATCACATGTCACTTTGAGTGATGTGACAATTTGATTGATTGATTTGAGTGATTGATGTGGTAGTTGAAAAGCAATTATTGCTTTTGCTTTTTGACTTTTGCTTTTTGAAATTTAAAAATGGTAAATGCTTTATTAATTTGGGAAATTATAAAAGCATTTTTCATTTTTTATTTTTTCACTCTCTCTCTCCCACTTTCGGTCTTCCCCCTATTTTTCCCTCTTCTCTTTCTCGGCTTTGAGCCGTTCTTCATCTTCTTTCTCTTCCAATTTTTGGTTTGACCGAATAACAAAGAAGAAGAAGAAATGCTAGCACACGCATGAGTTTTACAAAGGTGATAGGGCAGTGAACACATGAGCATGGAATCGATTTTGGAGCTTGAAGCTTGGAGCTTCCATGGAGTCCACCCATGGCCGAATCTTGGAGGGACAACAAGGGCCAAAACCGAGCAGTCCACGGCAATGAGAAGCTACTGCCCTGAGTTTTGAGGGAGCTTGAAGGCTCGTGTTCATCGCATCGCAAGATCCGATCATTGTGAGTATGTTTATGCCATTCTCCTTTGTGTATTCATGCATTTTTCTTGCTTGATTTGATGATTCTTATGACCTAATTAGAAACCAACAATCTGTCATCCCTAGTCCTGAACTAAGATATGGGGGCGTTACGTATCGTCGTCCCTCAGTTCTCTACATGTGAACATGTGTTCTCCGTCAATTCCATATCTGAATCAAGTTACATACTGAGGTGGGTTTTTTTCCCCATGCCTCGAAAACATAAGAATCATACTTTGAATCTCAAAAATGTATAAAATATTTTCTTTTATGAAATAACTGTATTAAAATCAACTAACGCCCTAACATCGTAAAAATAAGTCTGATATGTAAAATACATCATAAAAATCAACTTTAAAGAAGAGTGTTCATTCACTATAACCAGGATCCAGGGGCGTTACTCATCGACGTCCCTCTAGTCATGGGTCTATATCTGTCAATATGCATTGTGTCTCCCTCTGGGTATGCAAAATGTATATGCATCATCATATCAACCCTATGATCATGTAAGTCATGAAATGAAATGTAATGCAATGCAATGGCATAATCCATATACACAAAAGTAAAATCAACCACACTTCATTACGAGTTGGTGACATCTCACTCTTCCAATACATACAAAATAGACCCGTACCCAATTTCAACAAACGCATCTATATGGAAAATGCTCGCACGTGTCATTAAACATATCAATATATTTCATACATTGGTTCCATACTCAGACTAGGACTAAACTGAAGTCTGGAAACTTCGTTAAAACTCTTTACAAAACTTTTACATCTCGCGTACTGAAAACACGTTCTATTAGGAGATATATTTAATTATGAAAATTTAACGACAGCATGTGCTAAAATTTTCATGTTGATATTAGCTTGCTATCTGGAAACCCAACACTGTGCATACTTTTAGAAAATTTGTTTCTATACGTGCTCTTTTACGAATCTTATTGACAGTACCTCTGAAAGACCTCATTTCTTACTTTCTAAAACTCCATAACTACCGCTACATATTTCTACGAATCTGAAATCTATACTAATATCTATTCATATATAAATACACATTCAACTATCATACCTTGTCTACCTAAGGCAAGATCATAGTGAGGTACTTACATGGGGTCCATGCTATTCTTTCTCTCTCTTTCTCCATCTGTAAAATACGGACGGTTAAGGTCGTCTTACTTAGAACATAAACTCATCTACTATCCGAGAAAACCCAAATTATATCTGTTTTCAGTTATTTCAGTTTCATTTCTCATAATACATCCAATACCCATATAACATCATTATACATTGTTCTATTTCAATCATGTAGCTCAAATAAGCAAATTACGCATTTCCGACAAATTTTCCGAAAAGTTTCCGAAAATATTGTGGAATGATCCTAGCCCTCCAAACCTTTCTGGAATTACTCAAATACAATTGTTTCACCATAATAAAGTCATATCCTTAATTATGTTCATCAAAGCACATATACATGTGAAACCTGATTTTATCGAAAACTCGCTTTACTTATTGGATCGATCATATTCACTTCGATTTCTCTCGGATTCTACCCTATACACATATTCAATATACTTATGCTCAAACAATTCAATTTATATCGTTACGCTACTCTACAAAGCTACTAGAAACATTCGAATATTTAGCAGAAAACTTGAAATTAGCGACTTATTACCGAGAGCTCTTACCAAGATTTCGAGGCCATATAGGGACTCCAAACGATCCCAAGAACACGCTGGAATCGACGCAATTTCGATCAAAACTACTGTTCATGCAATGTTACTTTCACCGCTATTTCTTCTCCTCATTTTGCGTGCAACCGAGCACGGATAAGAAAAATCGTCACTGCCATCTTTTAGTACTCTTCGAGAGCTTCGATTTGGCGGGTGGCTCGGGCCGTGAAATGAAGCGGCGAACCGGGATTGGGAAACCCAAGCTCGCGTGTGTCCCTCTTCTTTTCCGCTGTTGTCGGTGTTTCTGCCATCACCGTCGGCCACAGTTGGACGCAGGGTGGCCGGACACTCCACTTGGTATCGTCGTGATGGCAGACCATGGCTGGAAGGCCGACCGGCGAGCTGCTGCCCCAAATCGCCAAACGGAAGAAGTTGGGTCGGGTGAGAGGTGTGGAAAGCTTATGCCATTTTTTGTAATTTCTGAAAACTTCATGGTATTTATAGAAATATTTTTGGAAATTACTTTTTGACCCTGTGAAATTACAATTAAGTCCTTAACCTTGTCCTTTTTCGGAAATATGTAGATTTGAGGCCCTTCTGCTCGAAATTTAGAAACGTGTTCAACATGAAAGTTGTTCATCTCGGACAAACGAGTTCGATCATTCAAACATCAGCTCAAACGAAGTTCATTTGCTATCATTATAGCTGAAACAGTAAACTTTCCCCATATAGAATAATATACATAAATCACGTAAGCGGTTTTTTTCATGTCACGCGATTTCCAATACATCAAATCTCTATTTTAAAATATTCCAAGTTATATTTCAACACTTAAACTATTTTTCTCCGATATAGTCTCCTTTGAGACCCGATCCGCAATATAAAATCCTTCCGGAAGAGTTTCCAAGTTTCTAGATGCTACACCAATACAATACGGGGTTGTCCAGGTCATCCCCAATAGTAATTGGGAAGTTCATGGGCTGCCCAAATAGTGATCAATTCACTGTTTGGGCAACCGTTAGCTGGTTAGCTCAAAATTCTCTCGGTAACATCGTTTTTCACCATTTTAGTGTATTTTCACCTCATAATAATTTTTGTCAATTATTCTAATACCCAATACACATCTAATACATTTAAACATGATAATTTTCATCAAAGAAATTCTTAAATTTTTCAGACCTGAAACATTGAGAAAAATTATCATTTTTCATGCTTTAAATCCAATTTTCTCAACTTTAATTCAATTAATATCTACATTAATCAATGCCTCCATAAATAAAGAATTAAGACAAATTCTAGGTATTATTAGGGTGGGCATAACACTCTAGAATGGCAACATATCATCATATGAAAAAATTAAATTAATATTAATCAATATTACTTTATACATGCATTTAGGCTCTCAATTCATCATCCAAATCAAAAAGCCCCAAATTTCAAAAATAAAAGAAACCCTAGAAAATTCTAGAAACTCAAGAATAAGAAAATAAATTTCTAAGCTAAAAGAAATAAAGATCACCTCACACATCTCCAAAAATCCTTATGCTTTTTCATGGTTTCATCATTTTCTTTCTTTAGTTTCTCGCAAAATAATTTTTGGAACCTCTCAAAAATATTGAGGGATTTTTGGCCAAGACCACATATGAAAGAGAAAAATAATTTTCACTTTATATATGTGTTGATCGAAAATGGAGGAGGGAGGGGGGTTAAAATGGTCAATTGATAATTCATTTAATCAAAATAAAATATCAAGCTAAAGTCATTAAAATCAATTTGGTAACCATTAGCTTTAATAAAGCATGACATTTGTAACCAATTACTTCTCACCATTTATCATACTAATTATGACATTTGATATTTATATTTTAATTACTTAATTATTTAACAATTAAATAACTAAATGATTAATTAATACAAATATCTATATATATGTATTTTTATTTACATTAAATAACAAAATACATATAATAATGACATGTGCAAAAAATAATATTTGACAATTAATTAATATGTATCTAATCAAATTATGTATTAAATATAAATACACATTAATTAGGAAATGATCAAAATGCCCCTAAGTATGTGTAATTTCATTTAACCGTTAAATGATTTGAATTAATTTATTTAATCAAATAAAATATTATGAATAATGTGTATTATTCATAACGTAACGTGTTGTCTAAGTACTCAACGAGTACACTTCATAATATGAGACACTCTAAATTCACGTTTATTCGTCATGGAATCCAATTTCGTGTTCATAAATTGACCCACTCGTAAAATATGACGATCACGAATAATCTCGCTAAACTATACAAGTCGAGATCATTGCATACGTATATCCCTCCATCAGATGCTATCTATATTATACCATCACTGAGGTATAATAAGTCAACTTACAAATTTGCGATCTCTTTATAACACTCGGAACTCACTTCCGTAGTGTACTATGATTTTAACATATCACAAACAAGTGCATGGTTCCTATACCATGTACATAGGATTGACGGATTCTATCTGATTCTCACAGGATAGCATGAGCATGAGTCTACACCCACCGAATAGGCAGAGGTCTGATCTAAATAGATCGGTGACATGACTTCCATCAAAGTGTGGAGGATAACTCATATATCCACAATGGTATCTTGAGTCGAATGACCATAATCCTACTCAACTCGAGAAGATTCCTATTGACGTTAGTGTACCATCTATTAGGAAATATTCGGTGAGTCATTTAGTGTTTATCAAATAAACACCTACACCTCTATATGAGTCTCCCGAGACTCGTGGTTCATTGAGATAAATTATCGGATAAATTCTTGATATACGGCATATACTGGTCTCATATGATTTTATTAACCGACCCGTGTTAGTAAAACTTAACAAGGAACTTTATTTGAGAATATACAACTTATAGTGACACTTCCCAATGTCAATTACAAATTATGTTGTAACTGCGCACTACGTTGTAAATCTTGGGGCCTTTGTCTAATATGTACAAATCAATAAACCGTATTTAGTTTCAATATAATTGATATTAGATTGAATACGTATATAAAAAATAATAGGTGTGACCATAAATAAGTAATATTATGGAAAAAAAAATATATTGTTCGTATTCATGAATCGAACATAAATACGATCCAACCCTAACAACTGACTCTATTTTTTCTTTTAGTTTTTAGAGCTCAGCCTTAGTTTGGGACTTGGTCCTTCTACCTGTGGCATAGTCGGCCATATCATCGTCATCTAAAATGGGGATTTCCTCAGTTATCCAATATGAGGCTTCTCACACCTCCTTTCACTGATTTCAGCCCCCGCAGCCCGAGACATTGTCTGAATCTCTACCAAATTAGCAATGTTATTAGCTAGGTTTTGAAGCTGTTTATGTCACCTTGTTTATATTTATCTCTAATTGATCTATACGAGTGCTATCACCGCTGGCCATTTCCAAGTTTATTATTTGTCTCTTTACTAGCATGTCTTGTTCTCTAGCCCACTACGCCGCTATGATGGCTTTATCATAGAGTGTTAACTTGATACATGCATGTATGCAAGAGATGCATGAAATGTATGGTGTGCTCAAACATAAGTATATATCCTTCCAACCTTATTCCTTCTACACACGTGGTAAGTCCATATCTTCCCTAGGTATGGCATAGCTTATGCACCTATAAAGGGTACATAAGTTCGTTCTCTCATGCTAAAGGTAAACCTTGGCTACTTTGGTTTCGTTCTATTGTTAAAAGATAAAGGTCGCCCATTTACAAAAATGACTAAGTCTAATATATGGATTATACCATTGTCTGAAAATAACGGATTGGACCCTCAGTAATCTTGGTTATTTTGGGATGGGCTTAGGGTTGTTTAGAGACATCCAAAACGGGCAAAACAAGGCGTACCCTTTCCAGATAAAAACCAGTATGAGGTATCAGACTCATGTTTGGCACTTTTGGATCCTAACTAAATATTTTAGGCCCAAAGAGGTTTGCATATAGAGTGGCCCATTTCCGTTTCAAAGTACTTGGCCCAATTATCATAAGAATGAAAACTTATCCCGGTTGAAAAGGACCAACAAGTTTTACTTTCCATGGTAAAAATTTCAAGAAACTTTAGATGATTAGGGGCCTAAACACAAGCACAAGATAAGCTTATATATGATAAAAACTACAAGCTTTTTATATGGGCTTACAAGGGTATGGCTTATGCTCTTATCGATGAATGATTGCCTATAATTATGTCTCCTCATTCAAAGGTTCAATCGACCAAGTGAACGCACCTTTTTTATACCCAAAAACATGAAGGGTTATCCAAAATTGGGTCTCCCCACTCAAGGATTCGATCGACCAAATGAGCACACATTTATGCCAAGGGTACATGCCATTAAGTGATGGTTATCATCACATACCAATCCACCGCCTTGAGTGCAAGCGATTTATTGATATGTTACGCTATCGGGGTTAAGAAGTGTATACAAAAGATGAAGACACGATTCTTCTCAATCTCGCCATAAATGCTACAAGGTATTTTTTCAAGGTCGATTCTCTGTCCCTAGTGGAGTCACCATCTGTAGGAGCAAAGTAGGATTTATCGCTATGCCTATAACTTGGCAACCACTACACTGTTAGGCTCACAGACCGTAGAAAGTATGGATAGTCTCGTTGGGGGACTAATTGGAGAATAAAAATGAGTCGCTACCAAGTATGAGATACCAAGAATGATTTAAAGTCGTACTACACCTCTTGTAAGATTCGACTTTAAACCCGTTTTGGTTTTGAATGCTCATTTACTGATGTCAGTATAATATTTACACTTAAAGGAGGTATCACAATGTCTTATGATGCATTCACATGTAATACAGTTTATAAAGCACGCATCATAGTGCAAACACGATAAAGAAAAATTCGGTAAATAAATAAGGTTCAAGTATTAAAAAAAATAATTACAATAAGAATAATAAAATAAACTGAAACATGTCTTAATTAGGCCTGGCCTCGGAAAGGCCTGACCGAACAAAGTCTATGGTCGGTCGGCTATGGCCGAAGGTCGGCCGGACTTATATGGCCGGAATAAACTTGTTCACATCCGGCCAGAATTACATGAAGTCAAGTCGAACATTCTGTGTAGTCCAGAAATGCAGCAACACTCATATGTAATAAGAAATATAATAAACATACATTTTGGATATATTCATAACGAAATGGTCATCCCTCAATAGTATTTAGAGTTGTATCCAGAGTGTGAACCATACTATCATCCATTCGGAATCGGCTATGTAACTTACGTCGATTTTCATCATACATACCACGGGATCATATGGTTGGATATAAAACATGTCTGGTCAGATATAAGACAAATCTAGCCAGACTTTATTCACAGATCATACAGTAGGTAGAGCATGCATATTAATCATATTTAAAAAGTAAACTAAGCATATGCATATGATCAACTAAAACAACATAATATAGCAACTAAAAATGCATCACGTAATAGTAAAAGTGAAAGATAAAAATTACTAGGTGTGTAATGAACTACAAAAAATAGTGAGTTAGTCGAATATATCTATATCTGGCTGGATGTCTATGCATATCGGGTCGGATGTAGTGTATGTTTGACCAGAGATACTATATTGTCACAAGAACTCCAAAGCACATAGATATTAAGGAATATGTCTCAGGTCGTACCTTTTACTGTAGCTTGGCTCGGGAGATATCTATGATGTTCGGGGAATTTTCTAGCCTCACACCAGGGAGTGAAGAACTTCGAAGACTATGATGTATGTTCTCTCATTGTTTCTCTCTCTATCTGTTTTATGGTTTTGCATGGATTTCTTTAGGTATCCTCTCAGATTGATTTTCCAGTCCCTTGTGAATGAGAATATGTCTCTTTTTTTATAGAGTGGCAAGGGGTTTGAGAAAGGAAGGGGGAGCATAATCCCATATTCTCTCTTTTCTGTCTGGCATTACTAGTGTGTAATATTCTAGTGATGTTCGGCTGGACTTTTAATTTGAAATGTATGTCCGTCTGGCTAACCATAAGTAGAACTTGATCTTAATCAATTTGGCTTAGATTAAATGTCATAGGAATATAGATAATTAAACTAAGTAAGACATTTCTACTCGACCATTGGAATAGGCTTGCATATAATTTTGTGTTCTAGGTTAAGGGAATATTGAGGGAAGTCATTGTCATAAATTCTTCTTGCCTTACTATTTTTACGTGTTTAAGTTTTCTTGCATTTACTTATTTAATAACTCTCGTCTTTTGTAATTGTTAGGTCTAAAAATGATTAGAGTTGAGAAAACTAGCCAACAACCAGAGCTATAGACCATAAGGGACACTATCAAGTGACACTAAAAATTACCAATGAAATCAAAAGAATTACAATGACATCATTATGAGGAATGAGGAAGAGCCATCTATATAACATAAGACGTCCACTCAATAACATGAGCAACATAGTCTATAACTTGTTCAAAATATATGTTGGTCTATAAATACATCTACGAGGAAAGTGTGGCGCAGAAAGTTAAGTAACAACAGTTGGGTGATCCTATTGAAAATTACATGGTACAAAGAGACACATCACAATGTGGGGAAGTTACCATCATTGACACCGCATACAAGTTTAGTATATTGGTACAACCATTCTAAGTGAAGCACCCCACAAGTCATCTTGATATTCCATCTACTCATTCATGCTCTACAATAGTATAGAGCATGAAGAAAGTGACATGTGCACATAGCATAACAGAAGACCCTTATTTTCTACCTTACATTTGGGAGAGGAGCATAAATAGTAATGCTCATGGGAATGTCCTCTCTAGGATGTTGAAATCCACCTTGAAGTAACCTCTACGGAGAAAGTCTGTCTGAATATTATAAATTTAGCATTACTTGGGAGGCAACCAAAACATTTCTAATTTTTTAATTATGATTTATTTTTATTTATTTATTATATCTTATATTTACGTATAATTTTTTTTTTATTTCGATGATACAGTTTTCAACATAAGTTTGAGGGTCACAGCTTTAACTTCCCTCTTCAACGGTCATATTTCTATACCATTATGTGCAAAATCTAGGGAGTATATATTCCCTTATATGTTTTTACTTTCCAACATTGAGGACAATATTTATTTGAAGTTTGGGGATAAAGAGTATAAATTTATGTTTTTATGTATTTGGTTTTTAAATTTTTTGGTTTTTTATTTTTGTTTTGAGTCATATCTTCATTAGAATATCACATACTTATAATATAGATTTGATCTATATTGAAAATTTCCACTATTAGGAAATGATAAATGTTGGTTTGATGTCAAATATTGAATTCTTAAGTTGAGTTTGTTTTGAGATAATTTTTTGCATATTTAAGCATTAATATCAAATCTATTTTTATTTAGACTTGAAATTTGATATTGAAATAGTTTTAATGGAGATAATTGAATTGAATGAATGACTATTAGCATATATATCTATCTTTATCTTTAAAATACATGAAAGCTAGCATATCAAAAAGCCACATATAATCTTTAAGCATAAGCTACCCTTGAGTAAGATGGTACTGTGTTTCATGTACAACGATTGCATTCAAAGGATGTTCTACCATGAAGAGAAATACTAACTTAAAGTGTAGTGTGAAAACACATTAAGAGGAAAAAAGAATTGAGAGACAAAGGAAAAAAGAACAATAATAAATACTAAAGCCAATATATATGGGCTTTATAATAAGACATAAAATTTAAGATATATAGGTTGGTTTGACCCATTCTATTTTAATTTTCAAGATGAAAAACTATTAAGATTGATGATCTAGAGGTAAACTATGGTGATATTGATTCACACACACACTGTGAGAATCTAATTGAGATGAATTTGATTTTTGAAGGAAGTTATGACTGTTTAAGAATTTTAAAATTTTCTTTGAGCCATTATCATCCTATATAATGATTTTTGAGGCATTATTGTGAGAATCTAACCCTGTTATATTTGTTGAGTCTTTTTAGGTTTATTTATTTTTTTTAGTTTTAGATAATATTCATAAGTGTCATCATTATAAGTCTTCACGTGACTATAACTCATCCATTACGACCGTCCTAGTATTTAAAGGCTTGTTGCATATGTTAAATACAATAGTGATCCATATGAAAGTGGCTTAGTTAGTTTACTTGTGATTTTTTTGTTATTTTCATTTGGTCATTGCTTGAGGACAAACAATAATTCAAGTTAAGGGGTATGATTAGTGCCTATAATTTACACTTTCTAAGTACATTTATCATTGATTTCCTTCACTTTTATATTCTTGAATGTGTTAAATGTACTAGTATTGCTTTTTTTTTTTTATAGTTTAGGGTGTATAATAATGAGAATTGAGAAAAAAAAAGAGTGAAAATCTAAATTTCCTAAATTGAACCAATGACTTCCTAATTTTCATAGCCTTGGGTATTTTAGACATAACATTCTCATCCGATATTCAATCAAGGTGAATCAAGTTGGTTGGAATGAAGACTTAATTATATAGAACTTTGTAGTTTATGTCGAATACTGAATATGAATCTTTTTTTTTTTTTAGTAAAAATGGAGTTTGAAATTAAGGTGATGCACTATCAGCTAGTTGTTCGACACAGACAAGGTCCAGACGTGACATTGGATAAATAAAAATTATTTCATTTAGCATAAAAGGTCCATGGCATGCAATTAAGACCTTTTCGGCATGCCACCAATACGATAAACTCCAAAAATGAATAAGAAACTTAGTTTTTATGATATATATATAAGTGGAATGTATAGAAATACTTCATATACGATTTTTTGGAGGAAAATTAACATTATTTTAGGTAAAAACACTCTCTAAACATAGAAATCATTTAAGAACAATTAAGAATAAGAATATCAAGTAAGAATCAAGAGGATAAAATTTAAGATTTCATAAATTGAAAATTGACAATTTTCATAATTTATCTTTCTTTTCCCTATTTTATTATTCTTTTACTTATATTTATTATGTTGATCATGATGTTATTGTTTATCTTCTTCATGATGAACTAAATCCTTGTTCTAAGATTGTAATAGAACCAATGTGAATTTTTATTGATTGATTAATGACCTACTGGAGATTTATGTAAGAAAATAATGATGAATAGAACTTGTATTTGATCTCTAAGGGATAGTTCAATTTCTTTAATCCTTGTATTAAAAATAAGAAATCATAGGTCCAAATCCAAAATGATACATGGATGTGTGAAGTAAACAAAAAAAAATAGAACTTGTATTTATATCATATTAATTGTGGATGCTGGTTTTCGCCCGAGGTCCACAATCGAGAATTTATAGGTTGGGGGCACTAACGATCCTGCAAAACAAAGGTAGAGTGAGCGTAGAGGTTACTGCCCACCGGTGTGGTGGGTACCGTAGGCACTCTGATGCTCAAGTCAGTAGAGAAGATGAGCTGTAAATAATGGAAGATCAATGCTTGATGTTACCTTGACTTCTATTGACTGCCGTGAGGGCGGTGGCCGGTGTTCCAGAGGGTTCTGGTGAGAATAACTAAGCTTAGGGTTGTAATGCTTCTCCCTCATTTTCTTCTGAATTATGGTTCCTTTTATAGGCTAACAAAGGTAGGTCTCATTAATATATTAAATTACAAGCATTTTGGATGCTGTAACGGTTTAATCACATAAATCGTGGAGAATACGTTTCTTTTCAGTTGGTTAGGCAGCTGGCAGATCAAGAGGTTGGCCTCTCTTTTGTATAAGGGTCTCATAAGGTAAAGTCTTGTTCGAATATTGTTTGGTGGAGGGTTTTGGGTTGTATCTGACATTGGGCCTGAGGTGAAATATCAGAAATACACTTGGCCCAAATTTGGCCCGTACAGTTTATCTCATACTCTCTAAGTCAAGAAGTCATTGACTTGGAGAGTATTTCAATGTATGTCGTATGAAACAAGATGTAAGAGTACCTGTCAAGAATGCATAGTTCTATGCATTATCCTCTGTCATTTGGATGGTTCAGTAAAGCCTTTCGTGTGTTTGGATAGAAGAGCTCATAAGAAATGAATCGTTTGGATGTTGAGTAGCCCAGGTCTTCATTTGACTAGACATGAGTCTATGGGGGATGTCCCCGATCGACTGAACCAGATGAAGGTTCAGGGTATTATTCATATGACATTGTCGTCTAGACTGAGATTAGTCCAAGTCTTCATTTGACTCGACATTAGTCCATGAGGGATGTTCCCGGTCGACTGAACCAGATGAAGGTTTAGGAGTCAATTCATACGACATTGTCGTCTGGACTGAGGGAAGTCCAGGTCTTCATTTGACTCGACATGAGTCCATGGGGGTTGTCCCCGATCGCCTGAACCAGATGAAGGTTCAAGAGTCAATTCATATGACATTGTCGTCTGGACTGAGGGAAGTCCAAGTATTCATTTGACTCGACATGAGTCCATAGGGGATGTCCCCAATAGACTAAACCAGATGAAGATTTAGGGTATTATTCATATGACATTGTCATCTGGACTGAGATTAGTCCAGGTCTTCATTTGACTCGACATGAGTCCATGAGGGATGTCCCCGGTCGATTGAACCAGATGAAGGTTCAAGGTATTATTCATACGACATTGTCGTATGGACTGAGATTAGTCCATGTCTTCATTTGACTCGACATGAGTCCATGAGGAATGTTCCCAATCGACTAAACCAGATGAAGGTCAGGATCATCCTCATACTATATTGTCATCTGGACTGAGGGAAGTCTAAGTCTTCATTTGACTCGACATGAGTCCATGGGGGATGTCCCCAGTCGACTGAACCAGATGAAGGTTCAAGAGTCAATTCATACGACATTGTCATCTGGACTGGGGGAAGTCCAAGTCTTCATTTGACTCGACATGAGTTCATAGGGAATGTTCCCAGTCGACTGAACCAGATGAAGGTCAGGATCATCCTCATACTACGGGTCAAAGGACTAGGGGAGTTTTCAATGTCGTCTAGACCAGATGAAGGCCAGGTCTTAAACTTGACTCTACATGAGCCATGATGAATGTTCCCAGTCGACTGAACTAGATGAAGGTCAGGATCATCCCCATACTATGGGTCAAAAGACCAGGGGAGTCTTCAATATCGTCTGGACCAGATGAAGGTCAGACAATCTACATACTACTGGTCAAAGGACCAGATGAGTCTTCAATGTCGTCTGGAACTGATGATGGTTCCGGAGGATCTTCATTCTACTAGACCTTATGAAGGTCCATGAAGGTCTTCACTCCTCACTCTACAAGACCTTATTAAAGATCCATGAGACAACGATCGACTGAACCTAATGATGGTCTATGAGAATCTAGACTCCACTAGACCTGACGAAGGTCCAAGAGGGTCTTTACTCCTCATTCTACTAGACCTAATTTAGGTCTATAAGGGTCTTCAATCTACTAGACCTGACAAAAGACATTGAGGGTCTTCATTCCTCATTCTACAATCCTCACTCTACAAGACCTGACAAAGGTCAGTGAGGGTCTTCATTCCTCATTCTACAATCCTCACTCTACAAGACCTGACAAAGGTCAGTGATGGTCTTCATTCCCCATTCTACAAGACCTGAAAAAGGTCAATGAGGGTCTACGGTCGAATGGAGTCTATAGTTGATGGCAATCCATCCATGTAGTATGGAAAAGATGACAATCCTTCCATGTATGGTCGAATGGAACCTCAGCCAAATATTAAGCCTTCATCCATGTCATGTCGAATGGCACATTTGCCTTAAGCTGTACACGCGTCTGGGATCCACAATAAGTCCCAAGCTACACACATGTAGATGTCGAATGGGAGGCACATCAAACCTCAAGCCATACACGCATCTGGGATCCACAACAAGTCCCAATCTACACACATGTAGATGTCGAATGAGGTATATGCTTCATTCTGAGTCTTAATTTGTGTATGTCGACTGGGATGTCTTAACACTAAATCTCCATACATGCATATCGACTGGAATGTCTTCACACAAAGTCATATATGCATGTCGACTAGAATGTCTTCAAACCAAATCCCCATGTAGTGTCGAGTGAGATGTCCTTGCCAAGTCTCCTTACATGCATGTCGACTGGAACGTCTTCACCAAATCCCCATGTAGTGTCGAGTGGGATGTCTTTGCTAAGTCTTTATTAGAGTATTGTCCATCGGGACATCCTCCTTATGCCAACTCTTCATACACGTAGTGTCGACTGGGACATCCTCCTAATGCCAACGCTTCATACACGTAGTGTCGATTGGGACATCCTCTTCATGCCAAACCTTCATACATGTAGTGTCGACTGGGACGTCTATGCCAAGTCTTCATTAGAGTATTGTCCATCGGGACATCCTCCTCATGCCAACTCTTCATACACGTAGTGTCGACTGGGACATCCTCATCTTGCCAACTCTTCATACACGTAGTGTCATCTGGGACATCCTCCTCATGCCAAGTCTAAATACATATAGTGTCGACTATGACGTCCATGCCAAGTTTTCATTTATATATTGTCGTTTGGGATATCTTTCTCATAGCAAGTCTCCTTACATGTAGTGTCGACTGGGATATCCACCTCAAGCCAGATATATTGCTTCGTCGTATGGGATGAGTGGTAGAAAAAATGGTTCTACTGAAAGGAAGCGTCTTGTTCCTTTCTTAGTCGAATGGGAGAAGTATGTCGATTGGGCCGGATGATGGTTTATGTTGTCGATTGGAGCAGATGGGTTTCTCCCTAAGTTTGAGTTTTGTGAAGGATAAATTTTTTATTTTTTTTTAAAGTAACCAATAAATACTTGTTTGGGAAGCTATAATGTCCCCAATGTGACAATGGGTGGCCTATGGCTCTTTTTGTGGTCTAAACGCATCAAGTGACACCTTATTGAGATATATTGCTAGTATATCACTTATTAGGTCGCTTGGGAGGATTCAAGATTCTTTCATTGTGATGGTTGGTAGAGTTTCCTCTCTCATTATTCCTCTTATCCTCCTCCCACCTGATCTCAATGTGGGCCCGAGCCATGGCTTGATCCATTGTGTAGCATCGAAACTTGGTGAGTTTTTGTAGAGTCCGTTTTCATAGAGCAATCCATTTCGGAAAGCTTCCACTACAGAAGGTTGATGGAGATCCGGAATATTTATCCTCTCTTTATTGAAGCGAGCCACGTAGCTTCGCAATGACTCTCTTTTCATTTGTTAGATGGCATTGAGATCATCAGTGGTCCTCTCGAGCTTACAAGAACTTGAGAAATGTTGCACAAACTTGTTTGCTAGTTGTTGGTACGACTCAATGGATCTGTACGGTATGTTAATGAACGAGCTGAGGGTTGGGCCTGCCAACGTTTCTCCAAATCCTCTGCACATTCCAGCCTCCCACTGGTGGGGTGCCAAGCCAGTTGACATCATTTTATATTTATAATGTACAACATGGTCGTCTGGGTCTGTGGATCCATCATATAGCTTCATATCTGACGGGCTAAAATTCCTTGGTAGTTCGATGGAAATGATGTTCTCCAAAAATGGAGTATCTAAAATCGTGCCGGCTCAGCTTTTTCTTACTAGTAGTCTGACACCAGGTAGGCTGGAGAGAATTGTATCTTTGAACTCTTTCATTTCCTTGCGCATGGTGGAGGCAACTTGTTGTGCTTGGTCGGTTGGGGAGATATGTTGACTACTTTCTTGATTTGGTGGATGGTTGTCTGATGGCGGATTGTCGTTTGCCACATTGTTGAATGCCCCCAAGAGATTGGTGGGGATTATAGGATTGCTGGGATGGTCTGGAGTATCGGGTTGTTGGGAGGTTGAAAATATTTGTTCAAGTTGCTTCTGGAGGGTTATATTGGAGTTTCGCATGGCTTGACTCTCTTCTTCTAAGGCGCGTAATCGTTCTTAGAGTATGGTCAGCGGCATAGTCATAGGATCTGGTGTCTGCTCACTGCTAGAAGTCATGGTTGGCTGTCTTTTAGGAACCGTAGACTGAGAGATCTTTGCCTGTTATGAATCGCTAAGGTCTCACGGTTGACCGGCGTAATCACACACGTATAACGCAAGCGCAAGTATCGTTCAAGTAGTATAAAAATATTGATCCCACGAGTACTTAATTCCTACTATTGTTATTAATTATTGATACTATTTATTTACAGATATCTAATTAAGGGGAGAAAAGAATGATTGCTTGATTGGTTGGTTGAATGTGGATTTACGAAATAAATAAATAAAGACACAAAAGAAAATACAAAGGAAAAATAAACAAAAGACACAAAAATATAGGGTTATGATTTCACACAATATTATTCTAATGATGAATTGATTCTCTTATATATTTGTAATAAATTAGTTTGCTAACCTGGAACATGAAATTATGTAAAAGCCTCTTCCAATGGTCAGACACAAATACCCAGTATAACCCAATTAATCATATTCATATGTTAACTATGTTATCTGAATTCATTAAGTTCAAGTTCCAATTATGGCTACCCACGCCTGACAGGTATATTCCTATCTTGTAAGGAAATCTATTAAAGGATTATCTATCCTCAAGGAAGATCATGAGCTATTGAATCTAAGGCTGAAACCTAAAATCTCTTTTCCAAGTTCATTTTAAGTTTACCATATCAATCTTATTGGTGATCAGGCAACAAGAAGCATTAAGTTTAAGATTCAATAAACAAACTAAAGAATTACTCATAATATAATTAAATCAATTATTAAGCTTGTGAATACCGTGTTTTATCACTTCCCTAGAATAAAAATAAAATATTGGGGATAGGGAATCCACATTTAATATTTCAAACCTAGGAATCTCACTTATTATAATATATAAATTATTTTATGTTTTGCTTTCTCAGGAATTAATAATGTTAAACATTTAAAACCAGCTATATAGGCAGTAATCTATTTTAGTCCAACCACACCAGCCATATATGCGGTAATTATCTGTCACATAAAGACCGGCCATATAGGCGGTAAAGTAATTTATATTTAAACCGACCATATAGGCAGTATTAAAGCCTTCCATTAATTAATCCGGTTAAATTATAATTTATATATTATTATTAAGTGAGATTGACCTAGTTAATCATATTAAATGTTTCACCCTTACCCCAACGGAATTTTAACTACAAAACATAAAATAAAATAAAAATAAGTTACTGAAAGTGAAAGTGCATAATGTAAAAGTACTGAAAGTAAAAGTGCTGAAAGTAAATGACTTAAAGTAAAAATATTGAAAGTAAAAGTGCTAAAAAGTAAAAGTTCTGAAAAGTAAAAGTACTGAAAGTAAAGTACTAAAAATAAAGTACTGAAAGTAAAAGTACTGAAAATAAAAGTGCTGAAAAGTAAAAGTGCTGAAAGAAAAAATACTGAAAGTAAAAATATTAAAAATAAAAATAAAAATACATAATTTAAATAACTATAAAGACCCAAAGGAAAGCACGAAAATTTCAAAGGAATCAACTGCCTATTTATAGGAAAAAATCTGAGTTGCGCATATGCTTCACTTTTCCAAAAGTCATACAAGCTTCCAAATGTGAAGTCCATCCAAGCACAAAGGACAAATCACGTGAGTCACTCTTCCAATTTGCATGAGATGAGCCATGCACAAAGTTCCAAAGGCCACGTGAATTGCCATGTTACAAATTGCAATGAGAAAAGAAATATGCAAAAGGACAAGCAATAAAAGACGAAACATGTCATGCCTCAATATCCACTCAATTAGTTTCACCAAGAAAATTGACAACCCAGGGGAAGCAAAATAGTGTGAAAGATGATCCAATATTGACTATGTAATTTTGGATCTGGCCCATTTGTCAAAGAAATCAAACACTTCCCTCCAAATTGTAAAAGCATACACGTAAAGAGAAAACACTTCAGACGCAGTCAGCATGTGACGCTAGTGCATGCAAGAGACAACCACGCCCAAGTGAAGAAAGACGCATTAGCCTGGAGTACCGAGCCATTCGCCCAACAAGTGGTTACAACGCGTGAGCATGAAATTACAGTTTTGCCTTTTTATCTTTTTTTCTCCGTTTTTTCATTATTTTTCCCCCGAATAGATTCCAATGAGTCCCATAATTATTTTTATCTGCGAAACACAAATAAAACACATCAAAACATTCATCAAACCCGAGAAACTAAATAAAATATTAGGTAAAATGGGCGGTAAATATTGATATATTTTTTCTTATCAACGGTGGGCGCCAAATTATGGATGCTGGTTTTCGCTCGAGGTCCATAATCGAGAATTTGTAGGTTGGAGGCACTAGCGATCCTGCAAAACAAAGGTAGAGTGAGCGTGAAGGTTACTGCCCACCGGTGTGGTGGGTGCCGT
Source organism: Zanthoxylum bungeanum (assembly GCA_019454045.1). Classification (NCBI taxonomy): domain Eukaryota; kingdom Viridiplantae; phylum Streptophyta; class Magnoliopsida; order Sapindales; family Rutaceae; genus Zanthoxylum; species Zanthoxylum bungeanum. The sequence continues at coordinate 49,021 of SKCR01036987.1, read as the reverse complement.
AGGCACTCCGACGCTCAAGTCAGTAGAGAAAACGAGCTGTAAATAATGGAAGAGCAAGGCTTGATGTTACCTTGACTTCTGTTGACTGTCATGAGGGCGGTGGCCGGTGTTCCAGAGGGTTTTGATGAGAATAGCTAAGCTTAGGGTTGTAATATTTCTCCCTCATTTTCTTCTGAATTATGGCTCCTTTTATAGGCTAACAAAGGTAGGTCTCATTAATATATTAAATGACAGGCGTTTTGGATGCTCTAAAGGTTTAATCACATAAATCGTGGAGAATACGTTTCTTTTCAGTTGGTTAGGCAGCTTGCAGATCAAGAGGTTGGCCTCTCTTTTGTGTAAGGGCCTGATAAGGTAATTGGGCCCTTGGCCCAAGTCTTGTTCGGATATTGTTTGGTGGAGGGTTATGGGTTGTATCTGACATTGGGCCTGAGGTGAAATATCGAAAATGCACTTGGCCCAAATTTGGCCCGTACACTAATACATAAAGTTCTCGTTATACTATTTCTCAAGTTTGAACCTACGACTAAACGGATAATAAATTAATATTTGAAAATTACTTTAGGAACGGTAATAGCTGTTGGATCCTTTTATGCGCACGCAAATTTTGTTTTTTTTTTTAAAAAAAAACGCACTTCTAGGCTAGAAGTGCGCAATTTGGGTCATGATTCGTTTATTCGTTCGATTCGATTCGCTTTAAAGGGAATACGGGTTTGAAAAAATGGATTCGTTTAATAAATGAGTCGATTCGATTCGATTCGATTCGTTTATTAAACGAATCGAATACGAATTTTGAGCTTATTGATTCGTTTATTCATTTATAATTCATTTTATTATTTTCTTTTACTAGTTTTTATTATTTTTTAATTAAGATTTAAGAAATTATGACTAATTACCATAGAAAAAATAATATTTTCGATATTTGGTGAGGTATTTCGAGTAAATATATTAATTACATATTTCATATGTATATATTTATGAAGAATTAATGTAAATCAATTGTGATAAATTATGTTATTAAATAATATCATGACTAAACGAATATTCGTATTCGATTCGTTTAAGAAACGAATCAAATACGAATCTTGATATTATGATTCGTTTAATAAACGAATGGAATACGAATTCATCACATTTTGATTCAATTCATTTAGGATTCGATACAAATTCGATTCGTTGATTCATTTTGTAACCTCAACTTCTAACTATCTAGCACAAAACATCTATTCAAAATCACACAAAAGTAATATTGAATACCTCATTATTAGAGATGGCGATCGACATGGCATGTTTAAATAATGTCTATCTGTGTTGGCGGGTCGATACTAGGGGTGGCAAAACGAATCAACGAATCGAATTTGTATCGAATCCTAAACGAATCGAATCGAAATGTGATGAATTCGTATTAGATTCGTTTATTAAACGGATCCTAATATCATGATTCATATTCGATTCGTTTATTAAACGAATCGAATACGAATATTCATTTAGTCATGATTTTACTTAATATCATAGTTTACCATAGTTGATTTACATTAATTTTTCATAAATATATACATATAAAATATGTAATTAATATATTTTTTAAAAATACATCATCAAATATCGAAAAATTATTTTTTCTATGGTAATTAGCCATAATTTCTAGAATCTTAATTGAAAAATAAAAATAACTAGTAAAAGAAAATAATAAAACGAATCCTAAACGAATAAATGAATCCATGAGCTTAAATTCATATCTGATTCGTTTAATAAACGAATCGAATCGAATCGACCCATTTATTAAACGAATCCATTTTTTCAAACCCGTATTCGCTTTAAAGCGAATCGAATCGAACGAATAAACGAATCCTAACCCAAATTGCCACCCCTAGTCGACACCGCACAACCTATAAAAATAACAGGCTGTGTAGGGCCGGCAGGTGGACTTAAAAATTAATCAAAATATTTTGACAGATAAATTATAGTGAAAAAAAATAGCCATAATATATATATATATATATATATTGATTGTAAAATATGTTTTTATAATTTTTGGATTATGATAAATGCATGGATTGTTTTAATTTCATTCAAACTCACACAAATTTTATAGAATTGGTTTATCAATATTTTTTTTATATTTTAACAAGTCCGTGAATTATTTCCAACCTGATTGTTTTTCGAGATATATCTTTAAAAACACATATTTTTTATTTTTAAAATCATAATTGAGTACCCATAAATTTTGAGAGTTACAAAAATCCTTTACACTCTAAATTGAATACACCATCTTGGTCATATATATATATATATATATATATATATATATATATATATATAATAGTTATATAAATTAAAATTGAATGGATAAGTGATAAGAGGTGAATATGTTCATATTTACCGCCCCTATAACTGATATTTTGTGAGTTAGCTCGGGACTTATGAGCGTTTTGATGTGTTTTGGGTTCTTTTGGCAGGTAAAAATAATATCGAGACTCGATAGAATAAACGCGGGATGAAAACGACAAAATATGGAGCAAATTAGGGTAAATTCGAAATACAGATGCGCGTCCCGATGCTGGATTGCGCGTCGCGACGCACTCTAGTTATAAAATGAGGCAAATAGTGTGAAAGTGATAATGTTGTCACGTCGTGACGTTGGCTATTTGACGTCGCGATGTTAATCCACACGTATCGCGATGTAACATTGTGAGCATTGCAACGCTCAACAACATGCACGGGAATTAGGAGTGGCAATTTGGGTCATGATTCGTTTTATTATTTTTATTTACCAGTTCTTGTTAATTTTCAATTAGGATTCGAGAAATTATAGCTAATTATCATAGAAAAAGTAATATTTTTGATATTTTGTTAGATATTTTTAGTAAATATATTAATTATATATTTCATATGTATATATTTATAAAGAATTAATGTAAATCAAGTGTGGTAAATTATTTTATTAAATAATATCATTGACTAAACGAATAAACGAATATTCGTATTCGATTCGTTTAATAAACGAATCGAATATGAATCCTAATATTAGGATTCGTTTAATAAACGAATTGAATATGAATCCATCACATTTTAATTCGATTCGTTTAGGATTCAATACGAATTCGATTCGTTGATTCGTTTAGCCACCCTTAACGGGAATCACGACTCTGAGACATACACGCGCATCGCGACTTTGAGACATGCACGTCGCGATGCTCCTACGTTTTCCAGGCTTTTCAAGAAGTGTACTCAAGAATGAACCAAAACCCATATATAAGAATAGCTCTTTCCAAGCCTTAGATATCAGTTTTAGGGAGTCTCATATCCTAATTTCAGAGCCTCTAAGGTGATTTTGGAGAGAAAACAAAGCACATCAAAGGTTCCCAACTCATAAACTCAACAGTAATGAGCGAATAATTGACAATCTCGACAAAATTTCTTCTTCCTTTTAACTCTTTAATGTTTTATTTATTGTTGAATATTTATTAAGAGTTTATGAGCATATGTAATAACTAGATCTATAATTTGGGATTGTGATGAAACCCAAAATTTATGAGTTTATAAATTGAATTTTCTTATATCTTGTGTGATATTTTAGCTTATCTATTGAATCTTGAACTTAATAATTCTTGTTGCTTTATCACCAATATGATTGATGTGGTAAACTTAGATGAACTTGACAAATGGATTTTAGGTTTAGCCTTAGATTCAATAGCACACGATCTCATCTTAAGGATTTCCGTACATGATAGAAATATCATTGTCGGGCGGGTGTAGCCATAATTGGAACTTGATCTTAATGAATTTGGGATTAACTAATTGACATAAAAATATAGTTTATTAGTTTATTCTGAATGTTTACACATGACCATCGAAAGAGGGTTGTGGATATCTTAGTGTTCCAGGTTAATGAGCCAATATATTACACGAGTATAGGAAAATCAATTCATCTTTAGAATAATATTGGGCAGATTCAAAACCCTGCATGTTTTCTATTCATTAATTACCTTTGGAATTTATCATAGTTTAATTTAATTGCTTTAGTTATAATCAACTCAATCAATAATCACATTTCAATTTCAATTAAATACTCATAAGTAGTTAGTTTCAGTAATTAGTAACATAAGTGATACGCCCTCGTGGGATCGATAATATTATACTACTTGAGCGATACATGCAGTTACGTAACGTGTGAAAATCAAGATCAATTAGATAATTTTTATAATAGTAAAAAAATATAACAAACAACATATGATAAAATGATAATACAATTCAATTCTAATAATTTAAATTTTATTTAATAATGGTTAATGAAATAAATTCAATTCAATTGAAATGCAACTAAATATCATTAGATTTAAGGTTATCTATTCAAATTCATCCAAGTCCTAAAAACTTGAAGCATACTTTTTATTTATTTTTCACATGTCCTGTTATGACCCGTCTGTAGGACACAGAAATCGGCGACGCTGCTCTAGGCTTGCGGCCTAGTTGGGAGTACGAAATAGCTCGCAGGGAACTAAATCGGAGAAATAACATGAAGTCGCCACCCGGTGTGAACCGGGAAAATGTGATTTAAGGCCGCACTCACCCCTCGCAAGGGAAAACCTCAAACCATTGGGTTCGGAATGGTCCCTTACTTATGCCACTTATAATGATGTGATTTGTGCAATAAACTAACTGAATCTACGCAATATGCTCAAGAACAACCTATATCTAGTTTGCATTCAAGAGAATAAATCCTATGTCTAAGTTTGCATGCTTGGAAAGTAAGTCCTCATAACACACGACAACACACGGCAATCTCATGAACATACTTCAATTATATAATGCGGAAAACAAATAACAACATAAACATAATGCAAATTCTAAACGCAAAATAAATAACTAATCATGCTTAAAAATAAACAACTAAATCATGCTTAAGAAATAAATAACATACTAGACTAAATCATGCTCGAATCCAAGGTTGGATGAAACGAAACACGTGTGTCTCTTAAGTAGTATGTGGCGTTGTATCCCGAGTACAAACCGCACTACCGTCCATTCGGATTCGGCTACGGAATTTACGTCCTGGTTTCCATCCTATATACCACAAAAGGGAACACATATTCCGCTCATCCAACAATCACATCATGCCTCAAACGACTCTCATGCGATAATATTTTTAAAATAAACGAAATAAATGAAAGATAATAAATAAAAAGGTGCCCTCAGGTTTAACCTCTCTTGTCATCTCACGAAAGGGCGTTACACGGCCGTTGGAAGGGTGGATGATCCGCAACTTTTCTGGTTCACTAATCCAACGATTTTCCTCGCTGTTTCGCTGTTTTGGACTGCTGTTTTGACTCCGTTTCGCTGCTGTTTTTGTTGTATTTTCGGGTCACTATTTTAAGGTAATTTAGGGACTGTTTTGGCGGTTATTTGGACTGGTCTTGGCTGTGGTTTTGGAAGGGTTTCGGGGGCTATTTGTGGACTGTTTTGTGCAGGGGAATATGCGGCAGTTTAAGGCTTATTTCAGGGAGGTTTTGCGGCAGTTTAAGGAGCTGTTTTAAGGCAGTTTTTTGAACAGGATTTGCGGAGGTTATAAGGCGTGGATGGCTGTCAGCTTAGGCGTAAGATGGAGGCAATTAGCGTGAAGGGTTTATGGCAGTGAGTGGGTTGGTTAAGGGCAGTTTGTGGTGTGTTTATTGTTGTCGGTTATAAGTTGAGGTTGGCAAGTGCTTGTGCATGATTTAAAGGGGGCGTTGTGTGTGCTAGGTGTGAGGGGATAGTGAGGGCAGGTGGCGTTGAGTGTAGGTGAGGCAGCAATGTGATTGTGAGTGGAGGGCTTATGTGCGTAAGGGCAAAGAGGGGCAAGTGGCGTTGGATGCTTGATGAAGTGAGGGGCCGTGAGCGTAGGGGCTGGTGGCTAAGGGCGTAGCGTGAACGTGAGGGGCTGCAGGCTTGTTGTTGCGTAGGGCAGGTGGCTTGTGGCATGAGTTTGTGCGGCAGTGGGATCGGGTTTTAGGTGTGGCTGAATTAGGTTATTATATTTTTTTTGTGTCTTCGGTTAGGGGGTATGAGCTAGGGTTTATTTATTTTTGTGTTTTAGCTGTGAGCCTTAGCTAGGGTTTGAAAGGTTGGGTTAAGGGTTCTTTTTATATGCAAAGGGAGGGGGGATTCCTTGTTTGAATAGGGAAGGATTTGTGTAATTATGGGGGATATTTTTAATTAGTGTGGAATAAGGAAAATCTTTTAATTAGGGAATTGATTTGATTTAATTTTGATTTCTTCTCTTTTATTTAGGGATATGATTTGATTTGTATCTTTTAATTAGGAAAGCTTTTGATGGGATTTTATTTGACTTTATTTAATTTTGGTATGTGATTTATTTAATTTTATTTAATTTAATTTTAATTTAATTTAATTTAAATTTAATTTAATTTGTGATATGTTTTTTAAATGTTTTAATTATTATTGGATGTGATTTAATGGGCTTGGGCTAGGTGTGTGTTAAAACGGAGGTCCAACAAGCGAACCCGAAGCTACTCCAGCGAATTAAATCCAACAATGTGTCAATTCTTGTCTATTCCCTTCCGACGTCCGTTTCCCGCGACTTTCACAACTCAAGAAGTAGTGTCTCCATGTGAGACTCATCATCGGGACTTACATGCAAAAATGAAGTGACTACACCGTCTCAAATCATGTAGTATTTTCTTGACCAATATTCCTAAAGGCTAAATGGATGGCCGTTTGCTATCTCTACTCTTTTTTTTTTTTTGAAATCATTTGAAATTCCACGGCCAAACTATCCATTTTGGACTTAATTGGAGCATGTAAAATTCTCAACTGTCTCAGATTCTTACAAGAAACGTACTCCCTGAATTCGAACTCATGGCCTTAAAATCAGATCCTAAACCCTACATCGCCAAATCACGCCGGTGAGACTTGCCATCTCTACCTACTGTAAAGGAACAATGCAAATGTCCTTTGGAACAAATTACAACATAGATCTAGCCCACTAAAGTTAGTAATTCTTCCCGATAGTGAATGGTCAAAACTCCGGCGTCAAGATTACAACATAAAGTTCGACTAAATTCTCACTTCCAAACAGTTTTATCAGAAATGGTTCTTTGCTGGTGGTGCTGGATGCCCCCATGGTAAAAGTTTATATCAGAACCAAACTCTAACAAAGACAGTACTTTAAAATCTCACAAAATCATGACAGATTCTTATGCTTCTTACAAGGTTAATTCATTATGTTCATACCCATAATAACTGGTTATATCACTGCTTTCGTACAACTTATTCCTTATTTTCAGTTTCACTTTCACACAATTTTAATAGCATACCGTCCTTCAGAGCTTTTATACAACACTTTCATTATTCAAATAAAACTAAACTATCCTTAATCACGTTGTATTCTCAGGACATCCAGATGAGATTTTTCCCTATGCTCACGAGCAAACCGGCCTCGGAGAAATTCTTCAACTGTCAATCTTCTAAACAATGCAGGTGCCTTTTCAGAGATCAAATTGGATACTGGGTATATTTCACCATCGTATCTAGGAGTGTAAAATGTGGCAAGAGAAACTCTTTCTTTTACAGAGTTTACAGTTCCGCGATGCTCAATGCTACGGTATGTCCCATTCGTTATAATCTGCCATGTTGAATTTCACAAATTAAATAACATTAGCTAGCACGCACATATAAATGCCAATTAAGGTAACATGTCATAATTATTACCTCCAACGAGTCTCCAATGTTGACGACAAAACCATTTGGGAGCGGTGTAACTGGAATCCACTTTCCATCCTTCTTTATCTGGAGACCTTCTACTTCATTAATTTGCAGAAGTATGGTAAGACCAGAACCATCAGAGTGAGGCGTGACACCCACAACCTTCTCCGGCTGCGGACATGGAGGGTAATAGTTCATCTTCATTGTTTGCAGTCCATTTTCAAAGAACCCTCTCATTTCTTCATCTTTTATATTTAGAGCTTTTCCCATTTTTAATATCAGATTCATAGATAGAGATTTTAACTCCAGTGAGTAAACTTCCAAGGTGTCTCTACAAGGGAAAAAAAAAAAAGATGCAATATTAGAAGGTTTAATTTGTTCTTCTCTTTGTTTGCAAATCAAAATCATGTGCAGAAAGAGAGGGAATTAACCTGAGGGAAAGAGGGAGCTTAGGAAACAAGTGTGGTTTCCTCAGATGGACTGGAAGAGTGTTCATGACGAAAATGTCAGACCATTCAAGCTTTTGTTCCTCAGATAAAACAAAGACTTGTCCAAATCCTTCTATGTCTCCTGGATGTTGCCAATATTTTTTCTTTTCTTCCATGCTGAGATCGAAGAATTCCTGAACCTCTTTCTTGACTGTCTCTAGAAACTCTGAGCTCACTCCATGATTTACCAGCTGAAAGATTGCGAAAAATGAAAACCAGCAATGATATTAATGGTAATGTAGTCTTGAAACTATCATCAGATCAACCTGGAAAAAGGAGATTACCTGGAAAAAACCCCATTCTTTGCAAGCGAAGTGGAGCTTGTCTAATTCATAATCCACTGATTCTTCAGAAAACAAGCTCTGCATGTCAATAACTGGTATCTGTGAAGTCAAAGTATCATCAGCACTGCATGGCAATAGCTGGTCTGGAGGACGCATGTATCTGGGAGGTACAACTAACAAAGGATTCTTGGCCAACTCTTGAACACTAGGAACAAGCAGAGAACCTCCTAATTTGGCCATATTTTGTTCCACAAATTCTCTCAAGAACGCTAATTAAGCTTCATATATATATATATATTGGTTTTAGAAAAATAAGACTGCCGACTATTGCAAGGGTGGAAAAGTAATTTTCCAACAAGTCGGCATCCTCCACCTAACATTCAAGATATTTTTTAGTCAATTAATTATTTTTGTTCCCCATATTACCTGCCTTCCACATCGAAAATGATATGTATTGAATGGGGGAGCAATTGACAGCCAAGATCTTATCGAAAAGTTGATAATAGAAAGTCATAGCCATTAAAGCAATTTGGCTTTGGATTTTACAAGATTGTATTTCTAGTTTTACAAATACTTGAGAAATATTTCATGGAAACTGGCTCATTTAGCAGACCAGAAATAACAAAAGAATTTGCTCAGCAAAGACATTAATCGAACATGCCTATCCACCAACTTAGGTTACACGGATCGAAACAGAAAACACGATATGGCACGGCGCGAAATAAAAATATGAATCGTCATTTTCTAAAATATTAGGATACGAAATATTGAGAAAAACGTTAAATAAAATACAACAACTATATATAATGTAATTATATAAAGTTTGCAATAAAAATATGTGTATAAATATAATAACAATACTATTAATTTAAATAAAATGAATAATAAGTTAAGTAATAAAATATCAATACGGTGGGTGTTACCCTTCTCAACTCCCCCTTCGACTTGCATGTTTTAAGCATATAACTAGCATGGATATAAATTAAGTAATGTAATTATTTAACATATATATATTAATCATTAAGGGTATCCTTAACTAAAGATGAAGAAGATGGTTGTCCATATTTTTTTTGAATTAAATGAACACTTACAGCATGAATGGCATATTTAAACAATATTTAGTTTTTTAAAAAAAAATATGTTCCAATTTCCGAACATATAGTTCAATTACATGATATAAGTTCTCAATAAAGTAAATTAATGGGTTAATTAAAATTTTACCTATCATAAGGAGAATTTGTCTCCCATTTTAAGTGAGAAATTAACAAGTTCAATGTTGAAGCTTGTGCAATTTTCTAAATCCAAAAAGCATATGAATTTTTACTCAACCATTTATCAATATAAATCCTTCAATTAACAAATATATATTTATCAAGTTATATTTTTTCATATAAAAATGAAAAGAAAATTAAACTTAAATAATAGAAACAAATATTACCTTGGATTTAATAAACCATGATGGAGCGTCCAACAATCAATGAGAATTATGTACATTTCGTAATAATTTTTGTTTTTGATATTTTGTTTCCAAAACTAATACCAAAGTTGACTTGCAAATTGTGTATATCTTTTCCAAAAAGAAAAGCAAAGTGCGTTGGAGGAAAAAAGCATTAAATGCTCCCAACAACTTCCATCACTCACTTAAGTTCAAAATTCAAAATTCAAAATTCAAGTTGGCTTGCTCAACACACTTCGGGCTCGGGTTCGTTTAATCAGATTAAACGAATTTTCCGTCGCGACGTAATTAAATCTAATTTAATTAAATAATAATGCCTAGCAAAATTATTACGAAAGTCGCTTGCGAATTAATTCCAAATTAATTCGTTCGCCCAAATTAAAATCCAATTTTAATTCTGCGTTGAAATCCGATTTCAATTAATATATCCAATATATTATTTAATAGATTAATTCCAAATTAATCGCTTTCTCTCTTCTATCCGAATTTTATCCCAAAAAAATTCTTGCCGCAATTAATCCCAGATTAATTTTCTCTCTCATAATCAATCCCAAATTAATTTTGTTCGAGTCAAATGTCATCGGTGAATCTTTGGGAAGCGACCCAAGAGATCCCTGGATATGTTGGCAGTAAATGCGGTCATCGCACTATTTGAACACGTGTGTACCCCGTACCACGTTATTACCTATTTACAAGACATGATTGGCTTCTAGCAAAGCACCGTGCCTACCCAATTCTCCAGAAATATTCAACAAGGAATATATAATCTTTATCAGGCATAATATACAATATATTGCGTATTACGATCCAATATCGGATGTAACATGCTAGGCCTAGGGTTGGAATTGTGCCTGCCCCGTACGAAGCATATATCGAATCACTAGCAACTAGTCTTTGTAATCGGATAATCATGACATAATCATATTATCGAGCAAAATCAAATCGTTGTTTGAACATTGGATGATCACTAATTATCAGATTAATTAATTTGATTAGATTGATTGATAACATGCTTGTGTGAATACATGGTTGCGATGCATGAATAATGTATATCGGATGGATATTAGTTGAGTGGGATAATTTTAGAAATTGTTGTAATAAATTTGATTTATTAATTGGACCTGTGTGTCCAGCCTTATCACCTTCATATTCTTTGTATTCTCTTCTCACCTATTCCCCTCAATGTAAATGAGGTTTCTTTAGAAGTGTAGTGTAACGGGTAGAAGTAAATACTTGTGCTAGCTGGAGAGAGAAATTGAGAGATTTGATCTAGGATCAGTGTGTAAAGTATCCATCTGCATATCATTATTATTTATTTATACGCGCTTTATTATGTGTTTAGAATGCATGTTTAAGGGTGTATGATGATGAGACCTTAAAAAGATAATAAATTGGTTGCCAATTTGCACTCGAAAAACCCTCAAGCAATATTAAGCGTTTTTCCTTCCATTGAGTGATTCTCACTCAAGATCCGAGACTGGCATTGGCTTGTTGGCCAAAGTCAAGGCCTTTGTCCGTCGAGGATGTGTTTGAATCACGAAGGCTTTGTTCCATATTGGTGTATTGTCCAAGTTGTGGTTTTTTGGCCAAAGTCAAGACCACTTCTTGTCCATCGACATTGATTACGAAGCTTTCCATGGTCAATGGGTCACGCTTAACTGGGATCACTAAGTTTGTTGTGCCAAAGCCAATGCTTAGTTGATTCAGAGGAAAAAGGTTAGGTAATACATTGGATGTATTGGCATATATAAGATATATGTTTCGGACTTGGATGTCCCCCTACTAGATCTAGGAATTGGATCGGATCCAATTGATCTTAGAGATCTACCTAGTTAATTATCATACAATTTGTTGGCCAAAGTCAAGATTGTGTGATATTTAACGGGATCCTAGGCCGCTAGGAAACACGATTTTCCGAGTACTCGACAGAGGGTTAGAGGCTCGCCAAAAAATAGTGGGAGGCAAGAATTGAATTTGCAATATTCGTTTAATTACTTGCCATACGCGCTCAAACAAATATCATTCGTCGTTATAAATTAAATGTTAGTTGGACTAATATTTAAATGTTGTTTTAATAAATAGTTGGACTATATTCAAACTATTCATTTATAGTTAATTTTATAATTGGATTATAGTAATCAATATAATTGATTTTAATCTATTAAATTATAGTTGATTAAATAGTTGGACTATTGTAATCATTATAATAAATAGTACCTAAATCGTTGATTAAATAGTTGGACTATTAAAATCAAGATAAAATTGAAAGATTGACGTTTAATACATAATCCTAGGAAAAATGTATTTAAATGGTTTAATTTTCAAAATTGGGAATATATTTCAGGATGATCCTGGAAACTAATAAGTTACTTTATTTGATAAAATAACATATTAGGCCTAAGCCCGGAGTTAAGCAAATAGTAGAGCATAATCTTTGGAAGATTCATGTGATGACAACTTAAGTGCTTAATCCATTAAGCTTGTCGCAATAGATTCCTTAATTTCTGAATCAGAACTAAGGATTAGATCCTTAAAGTATGATAATGAAATTGAAGGATCTTCATAATTCTATCTTTAGATTTTAGAAGTACTAAATTGCAATAGTAAACTCTTGGAGAGTTAATGACTGTTCTCAAGGAGACAAAGTCAAAGTTTACAATTAGGCAAGTAGCGCAAGGCGCACCTTACTTCGATATTCTAGAAGTCCAAGGCTTGGCCAAAGGCTTCTGGAGTGTTGAAACTGGCAAAGGCAAAATCATTATAGTCTTCTGGGAAGATAAATGACATATCCTAAAATGTCTGCCTAAGTGTGGCAAACGGGATCGCGGAAGCGTGACTGCCGTTTGGACAAAGCAGACATGAAGGAATTGAAGACGAGTAAGGCTCTGACTTCAAATATGTTTGTCATCATTATGTTCACTCCTAAAATTAAAATTGGATTTTAGATACTTAGTGTGGTACATAAATAGATTGATGTTCAGAATCTGTTTTGAACATGATACTGACTTCAATAGAGATTTATCTGCGAATTGAAAACGGGACGAAAGTCGCTGTTTTAACCGCAGGTACCTAAGTTTAGGAACTACCTTCGGGTGTGTACTTAAATTAGGAAACTGTTATAATATGACTAGTTTGACTAGAAACATTATCTTTATATCAGTGTTTAACCCGCTGCAGGTGAACCTTTATATTCTAGAACACTAAAGTGTTTTATTATATAAAGATGATATTAAGATAAACACATTAGATGTGAATAACAGAATTTATATTATGAATATAAATAAATCTCAAACGTATAACATGATAAACAATAGCTCAAACTGATTTGATCAGATGAAACTTAAATGTGGCATTATTGTCTGGGACACAACTAAAACGAGAATCGTATATCCGCACTTTTGAAGAGTGGATACCTGAACTAATTTTATTCTATTCAAATAAAGTCTACGAATCTAGTTTATTGGGCAAAGTGCCTAAAACACTATTTACTTGGTAAAAGTGTAAATGCCACCAATATGTTAGCCCTAGTTCATAGTGAAGAAAGTGGGGCCATGTCTAGCTAGGCTAGAGGTGGATATGAATATTTCGTGACCTTTACGGATGTGGCATCGCGTTATGGTTATGTGTTTCTTTTGAAACACAAATCGGAAACTTTCAAAGTTTCGACACGAAAATAGACGAACAGATCGGCTATAGTATTAAACCGTCATGGTAAGACCGTAATGGAAAATACTTAAGCAATAAGTTTCTCATATACTTGAAAGAGTATAGTATTCTTTCAAATGATGACTCCTCCTGGAACACGTCAAAGTGACGGTGTGTCCGAATTGAGTAACCGAATTTTGTTGGACATGATAAGGTTAATCATGAGTCGCTCTGAGCTACCATTTCTTTCAACGGATAAGCTTTAAACAGTGCAAAAACTTATTTTGAATAAGGTTCCATAAAAATATGTTTGACAGATTTCATATTAGATATGAACGGGAAAAGAACCGGGTTTCACATTCCTGTAAATTTGGGATGCTAGGCATATGTTTGGATGATACCAAACTAGAACCCAAATTCGATAAGTGCCAATTTTCGGTCATCTTAGGGATACCATAAGTATTGTACTTATATAACTCACAAGATAACAATTAGATTGTTGCTCACCATGTGGTTTTCCTAAGTGGAATACCGATATGCAGTGGTAAGTGGGAGGATAGTAAAACTCGATGAAAATCAGAGTAATACTGTCCAAGGCACCGAATCTTAATGGAACACATATAGTTCATCAAAGATGAAACTATACCAATAATCTTCGAATACACAAGGACCACGTAAGTCGGAGAGAGTCAGAAAACAACCTGGGGTATGTGTTTTTGATCTCACCTCATAAGGATGTCTATCTCATTGAGGTATACCAACTGACTACGTATGAGGAAGTGATACAAGGTATCGACTCCCTATTGTGGCAAAGTGCCATGAGTCCGAAATGGATTCCATGTATATCAACTATGTTTAGAACTAGTTGATGTACCGCAAGGCATTGTGCCTATTGGTATAATATTAGTCTTCAAGCAAGACATACATGGATGGAAACATACCAACGTACTAAGCTAGGCTTGTAGCGGAAAGGTATCGTTATCAACATTGTGTTGATTACGACAAAACCTTTTACCTGTTTCCACGGTAAATCCATTTGAATAATGCTTGCTAAAGCTGCATATTTCATTTATGAAATATGTCAGCTGAACGGGAAAATCGCTTTCCTGAAAAGGAAACCTTTAGGAGGATGTTTACAATATCCTGTCGGTTTTGTCGTACCATAACTAGCAAACAAGGTTTGCAGGTTATTCGATCCATGTTTGGATTGAAGCAATCATAGGTTCTTGGAATTATCGTTTTGATGTAATCATAATGGTCTATGATTTAATTCAAAATGAAACGATTCTTGTGTATATAAGAGGGTTAGTGGGAGCGCACTGACAGTGGCTGTCCTATAAATAATGATAATATGTCATTTCTTGGAAATGATATTCCCATATTACAATCGGCGAAAACTTGGCTTTCGAGAAAATTCTCCGTAGAATTCTTGGGAGAAAACAACCTTTATTCTAGGAATAAAGATCTACTAGGATAGATTTAAAGTTGTTGACACTCTCCGAGAACTCGTACATTGAAAAATGTACTTGACCTGGTGTCTCATACGCTTTGAGCATATGGATTCACAATCGGGCCAATCCAAGTGATAGTCACTGGATTGATGTTAAGAACATATGTTAGTATCTTAGAGATCTAAGGATGATGTCTTAATCCGTGGAGAATGAGAACTTGAAATGACTGGGATCACTACTGCAAGTTTCCTAACCGATAAAATGACTATAAGTCGCAAACGGTACTATACAGTTTGAATAACAGAACAATGAGCTGGAAATCTTCCAAGCAGGATATTGTTACCGTATAAACAACAAATGCGGGTTATTGCTACAGCTGAGGCGGAAATAGAAGCCTTCTGTGTCGATAAACACATCTAATTAGTTTAGATATAGTTTTGTTAGCAGCTGAGCTAGGCGTCACCACAAGCTAAAGAATTAATGGTCTCATCAACGATCCGGATATATACTTCGATATTCATCTGATTCGCTCGGATCATACATCGTGGTGATGTGATGATCGAATAAATCGCATCAGATGATAATCATGCAAATCCGCTGACGAAAGCTTTTCTCAGCAATTTGAGCCAACCGTACATAGTTCGGGTGTTAGACACTCGAGTGACTGGCTATAGGCCAAGTGGGAGATTGTTGGACAATTATGACCCATAGCGTCACTATTTGTACAGATCATGGTGTTGTTGTACAAATTAACTATGTGACAAATGAGATTTCACTCTTATCATTTGTGATTAGATCACCTAGATATATAAATGATAGGAGGTCCCTATGATTTGTTCCTGGACGGAGAATGATATGAGACAGTATCAGTCCACGAAGGATAAATCATTAAATATCCCTAGTCAGAGCATTGTCGAGATTGGACATCGATAAATGCGTAAAAGACTAGTATTGCACTTGTGCGCGTTGTGAGGGCACAACGGTATAGTTCTCATATATTTGGGTATAGGATACTCATGCAAGTGTAATAGGAGGTTGTGTTTTACCGATGGTATGGGAAACAGCTTCGCTCTGGATAGACCCCCTCAGAATTCCATTAGTAGTATGACTATGTGTCTATGGAAATCCGAAATCATGGTAGGTGTATTTGGTCTTAACCTGATACTTGCACCGCTAATACTTGCGACAATCAATATACTTTGGTTGCGGTCGTCCAGGGCTTTAATAGATTCTGTGTACGCCAATGCTGGGTATATTGAGAATCGTAGTGTGTTGGGTGTGATGTCAAGACGGAAGTGTCACTCCAGTCATATGGAGATGATGGTCACGTAGGATACGGTACTAGTACTCTTAAGTACTGCACTTATTGGGATAAAATGACAAGGTCATGTTTATCCGATTATAGAGACTAGTTACCAGACATCCGACATGTGCTTCGTACGGGGCAGACACAATTCCAACCCCAGGCCTAGCACGTGATCATCCGATACTGGACAGAAATACGCAATACTACGTATACTACGCCTGATATAGATCTTTTATTCCTGTAAGGATATTTATGGAGAATTGGGTAGGCATGGTGCTTTGCTAGAAGCCAACCTTGTCATGTAAATCGGTAAAACATAGTACTTGGTACTTACGTGTTCGAATAGTCCGACGACCGAATTTACTGCCAACATATCCGGGGATCTCATGGGTCGCTTCCCGAAGATTCACCGATGACGTATGACTCGCACTCTAAATTAATCTGGGATTAATAAGATGAGAGAGAAAATTAATCTGGGATTAATTGCACAGATATTTTATTTAGGATAAAATATCAATTAAAGAGAGATAACGATTAATTTGGAATTAATCGATTAATTAATATATTTGATATATTAAACGAAATTAGATTTCGACGCGGAATTAAAATTAAATTTTAATTCGGGCTAACGAGTTAATTTAGAATTAATTCGTTAGCGATGTGAATAGTGATTTCGCTAGGCGTAATCATTTAATTACGACGCAACGGAGAATTCGTTAATTTGGAATTAGCGAACCCGAGCCCGAGATTGTTTGCGAGCGCATTCGCATTTCGAATTCGAGTGCGGCACGTAAGTCAAATCAAGAGTCAAATCGCTAGTCGCATCTAGCGTCACATCAAGAGTCAAATCATGTCACTTTGAGTGATGTGACCATTGATTGATTGATGGTAGTTGTTGGAGTTGTTGGAAACCTTTTACCATTTGACTTTTTGAAAGCCAAAAAGGTGGTAAATGATTTATTAATTTTTGCAAAATATAAAAATGTGTATTAGATACACATTTTACCCAACAACACATCATCACTCCTTCTCTCTTTCTCTCTACAATTCACGCCCAATGGGCTGTAAAATAGCTCACTGGTTTCTGTCAAAACTGTGAGATGAGAAGCTTGAGTGAGTGATTTTTGTGGCAAAAATCACAAGAGCTAGCACTCCGAGAGACATGCGAAGGAGATAGGGAAGTCCACCCATGAGCCAGGAATCGTTCGAAGAAGCTTGGAGCTTGACGAAGGACCAAAGCCGAGCTAAACCAGTGGGTTGTGAACTGCCACTGCCGAACCAATGAAGAGGAGAAAATCATATTTTTGTTCGTCAAAGCGTCGCTCAACCGATCGACGTGAGTATTCCGTAACTTCGTTGATTCGTATTCGCACTTATTTCATGCTTGTTTATGATCTTGGGACCTTAATAGAAACCAACAGACGTCATGTGACACTGGAAGCAGTCCTCTCTTATACTGATCCACGTTGAATCTCTTTAACACTTTTTCAATGTACGAGCTCTGGGAGAGTCCAAGCAGCTTTCTAGATTTATCCCAGTAGATCTTTATTCCTATAATAAAGGCTGCTTCTCTCAGATCTTTCATGTAGAATTTTAATGAAAGCCAAGCTTTCACCGATTGTAGCATGAGAATGTCATTGCCAATAAGTAATACATCATCAACATAAAGGACAATGAATGTCAGTGCGCTCCCACTAACCTTCTTATACACACAAGAATCATCTTCGTTTTGAATGAAATCATATTCTTTTATGATCTTATCAAAACGTTGGTTCCAAGAACGTGATGCTTGCTTCAATCCATAAATGGATCGATTTAACTTGCAAACCTTGTTTGCATGTTTTGGCACGATAAAACCGTCAGGCTGTTGCATATAAACATCCTCCAAAAGGTTTCCATGAACAAAAGCTGTTTTGACGTCCATCTGCCATATTTCATAATCGAAATATACAGCAATAGCAAACATTATCTGAATGGATTTAATCATGGCAACATGTGAAAAAGTTTCGTCGTAATCGACACCATGTCATTGACGATACCCTTTCGCTACAAGCATAGCTTTGTACGTTTGTATGTTGCCATCCATGTTCGTTTTCTTCTTGAAGACCCATTTACAACCAATCGGTTTAACGCCTTCTGGTGCATCAACCAGTGCCCAAACTTTGTTGGTATACATGGAATCCATTTTCTATTTCATATATGATTTGTAGTTACAGCTTCCCTTAATATCAGTAGGCTCACGTAGTTTCAGACTTCATGGCCTCTTGCAATAAAACGGAGTTGATACCTTGTATCGCTTCCTCATACGTAGCCGGCTCATTATCCTCAATAAGATTAATATCCACATGAGGTGAGATCATAAACCCATACCTCTCAAGTTGTTTTCTGACTCTCTCTGATCTACGCGATTCTTGTGTATTAGAATATTGAGGTACAATCTCATCCCTGATGAACTGATCGTGTTCCGTAAGGGAGTCGGTGCCAGGAATAGTATCACTCCGATTTTCATCGAGCTCTACTTTCCTCCCACTTACCACTACATTTAGGAATTCCTTCTCCGGGAAAACCGCATAGAGAGCAACAAATACCTTGTTCTCTTGTGGGTTGTAGAAGTAATATCCTTTGGTTTCCCTAGGATAACCTACAAATAGGCACTTATCCGATTTGGGTTCTAGTTTGGTACCATCCAAACGTTTAACGTTTGCCAAGCATCCCCAAATCTTTAGGAATGAGAAACCCGGTTTCTTTCCTGTCCATATTTCATACAAGTATTGCAATGTTCAATGCGTATCTTTAGAAGGAAATTGGTAGCTCAGTGCGACTCATCATTGACCTTACCATGTCCAACAAAGTTCGATTTCTCCGTTCGGACACACCGTTTAATTGAGGTGTTCCGGGTGGAGTCCACTGTGAAAGAATACCATATTCTTTCAAGTAATCGAGAAACTCAGTGCTCAAGTATTCTCCACCACGGTCTGACCGTAATGTTTTAATACTTTTGCCTGTCTGTTTTTCTACTTCGTGTCGAAACTCTTTGAATTTTTCAAAAGTTTCTGACTTGTGTCTCATAAGATACACATATCCGTAATGCGATGCATCATCCGTAAAGGTTACGAAGTATTCATTTCTACCTCTAGCCTTGCTAGACATGGGCCCACATATGTCACTATGAACGAGGGCTAACATTTCGGTGGCACGTACACCTTTATCGCTAAAAGGCGTTTTAGGTATTTTGCCTAATTGACAAGATTCGTAGACGTCATATGAATTAGGAACAAATCCCTTCAAGTATCCACTCTTCGAAAGTGTGGATATATGAGTCTTGTTAATGTGTCCCAGACGACAATGTCATAAATAAGTTTCATCTGTTTTACTCAATTTGAGCCTTTTGTTTGTCATGTTATATGTTTGAGATCAAAATATAAAGACCATTATTAGCATCAGCAGTACATATCTCAAAATCATCTTTATAAACAAAACACCCAGTGTTCCGGAATACAAATGTATACCCATATTGGGTCAAACAAGATACAAAGATAATGTTTCTAGTCAAACTAGGTACATAATAACAGTCTGATAATGAAAGTACATGCCCCGATGGAAGTTCCAAAATATAGGTCCCTACAGCTAAAACAACGACTCTGGTCCCGTTTCCAACTCGTAGGTCAATCTTGCCTGAAGCCAGTCTCCTGCTAATCTGCATATCCGACACATCAGTACATATATGAGTACCACATCCAGAATCAAAAATCCAATTTTTAAAACTATAAGTAGACATTTTATTTCAATAACAAACATACCTGAAGCCGTAGCCTTGCCCGCCTTCACTTCCTTCATGTGCGCCTTGTACTCACGGCAGTCACGCTTCCAGTGACTCCGTTTGCCACATTGTAGGCAGACATCTTGGGATTTGTCATTTTTCTTCCCAGAAGACTTTGATGATTTGGCATTGCCCTTTCTTTTCTTATTTTTCACACCTCCAGAAGCCTTCGGCCAAGCCTTGGCCTTTTGAGATGTCGAAGTGAAATGCACTTCGCTCTTCTTGCCCTTCAGAAGCTCTGGCTCTACCTCTTTCAGCATCGCTATCAACTCTCCAAGAGACTTCTCTTGGTTCATCATATTGTAGTTCATGATGAACCCGCCCCAGCAGTCAGGCAGAGACTGTAAGATCACATCTATGGAAGTCTCAGCCTCGAAGGTTATGCCCAGCTGACCTAGCTGTTCGATGTCAGAAATCATCTGCGACACATAGTGCTTGACAGATGTACCCTCGGACATACGTGAGCGAAAGAGCTTCTTTTGCAATTCATACTTCTGAGATCTAAAATTAGATCTATAAAGGTCCTTCAATTTCAATATCATGTTGTAGGGATCCAATCCCTTGTTTTGACGACGAAATTGAGGAGTCATTACGGCAAGCAATAAAATAAAATAATAAAATAATAAAATAAAAGTCCAATTACATAATCAACTACAAATGAAGTTATGGTACAGTCCAACAGTTCAAAGAAAACAATAAAATAATAGTCCAACTAATATAAATATATAACGACAAAAAATAAAACGCGCATTTAGCAAGTATTAAACGAAATTACAAATTTAATACTTGCCTCCCACTATTTTTTGGCGAGCCTCTAACCCTCTGTTGAGTACTCGGGAAACCCAGTTTCCTAGTGGGCTAGGATCCCGTTAAATATCACACAACCTTGACTTTGGCCAACAAGCTATATGAAACTTAACTATGTAGATTTCTAAGATCAATTGGATCTCATCCAATTCCTAGATCCGGTAGGTGGACCTCCAAGTCCAAATATATATCAAATATATATATCCAAACCTTTTCCTCTAAATCAACTAAGCTTTGGCTTTGGCTCAACAAGCTTAATGATTCCAGTTAAGCGCGGCCCATTGACAGTGGGAAAGCTTCGTAATCCACGTCGATATACAGAAGTGACCTTGACTTTGGCCAACAAGTCAAAACTGCCCCAAGACATGCGATATATAACAAAGCCTTCGTGGTTCAAACACATCCGCGATGGAAAATGATCTTGACTTTGGCCAACAAATCAAAGCCAATCTTGGATCTTGAGAAAGAACCACTCAATGGAAGGAATACACTTAATATTAAAGTGAGGGTTTTTCGTGTAAATTGGCATCCAATTTATTATCTTTGATTAGGTCTCATCATACACCTTAAACATGCATTCTAAAAGCATAATAAAGCGCGAATAAATTAATAATGATATGTGGATGGATATATAACAAACTTTGTTCATAAAACAAATCTCTCTCTTTCCTCTCTCCCGCTAGTACTATACATACTTCTACCCAATTACATAATATATTAAAGAAACCTCATTTACATTGAGGGGAATCGGTGAGAAGAGAAATACAAAGAGTAAAGAGATAATAGGCTGGACACGCAGGTCCAATTTAATAAATTCCAAATTTATTACAACAATTTCCAAAATTACCCATACCCTTCTAATATCCATCCGATATACATTATTTATACAAATACATCCAAGTATTCACACAAAGCATGTTATTCAATCAATCTAATCCAATTAATTAATCTTTGAATTAATGACCTTCCAATGTTCAAACAACGATTTGATTTGCGCGAGTCCAACTCGTTTAAGAATAAATACTCAAAGTACGTATTCTTGAATTATATCGAACTACAATTTTAAATCCAATTTAATTTGTATTCAATACTAATTCGAATTTAATTCCAAATTAAATAATTATACTTATTTATGTGCCTTAAAGACTTGGATTCCAAATCCAATCCAATTGGGTCTCAAAGGCCTAATTAGCATCCAATGCCAATTTAATTAAAGTCCAATGGGATTTCAATTAATTCTTTTGGCATGGGCTTTGGTCAATTATGGATCCAATCCAAGATGCCAAGGCCCAATAAGGAATCACCATTTTGCCAAAAATCAATTTAGGCCCATTAGGCCCAATTAAATTATTAAGGCCCCAAAAGTTATATTTGGACTTTATGGAAATGGTTTTAGGCCCAATTTGAAACCAATCCAATTGTCCAAAACCATGCTTGGCCCAACCAAGTCCATTAAGCCTAAATACAGCAAATTAGCCCAATCCAAATTAAAGACTAATTTATATTAACATAATATTCCAAACATGAATTTTACTTAAAGTATAATTGTCACACCCGTCCCCTTAGGTAGAGTAGGGGTGAGACGGAGACTAGAAACTGGCAGAGTTTCCCCTGTAATATGGACTAATCCTCCAAATACAAGGAAAAATCTAAACTGAAAAATAAAATCTCATCATAAAACTAGGATCTCCATGATCCAACTCAACATAATATCCATAAAGGAAATACAATAACCTCAGTATCAATTAAAGGCTCAATGCCTAACATTAGACAACAAATTCTTCCAAGAAATACAGTCTAGAAATACAGTCTCAAAACATAACAAGACACTCTACTGTTGGCACAACCTTTTCTCTACTGGCAGGAATGATGACGAAACAGCAGATGAAAGAACGATCTACTAATCTGCTAAACCTGAAATGTTAAGGAGTGGGGGGTAAGCTCACGCTTAGTGCAATGGATCACAGCTCAGTGCCGTGGATAATCAAGTAACAAGGTGGATCGAACAAGTCTTTCATAATATATATAAATCACATAAGCTGTAAATCAATATCTCAAACATTTACCTGAAATCGTAAATCTCATTTCTAATAAACTCATTTCTCATAAAACTCAAATCATAAATCTCATTTCTCATAAACTCATTTCATAAATCTCATTTCTCATAAAACTCATACTGCTCAAAAATACTCTGTAAAGACAAATCTGTTTATTCATCTATATGCACAACCTCATGACAAATACGGCAAAGCTGGCAACATGGGGCTTCCCCACGGTAAAACTGGCATCCGGAGCAAACTGGCAACGTGAGACCTTATCTCACGGCAATAACTGGCAACATGAGACCTTATCTCATGGCAATAATCTGGCACATATAAGTACACGGGGTGCATCCTATCATAAAAATCATTTCCAAAATCCATGCTATATATCTCAAATCATGCAAGTTTCTCATATATCATAAACACATGATTTCAACATAATCAATATTCGATCCATACCTTATAGCAAATATATAAACTTTTGAAAACAAACTCATTTAATGCATTACCTTAAATTCATTTAAGAAAACATACATACTATATACTTTTGAAAACATCAATGTTACAGGTTTATCCACGCACCTGGTGAGCTGACTACTGAGAAAGGAACTAGGCAGCAGGACCGTCCCTGCTTACAAAATCATGATCACCTATAGAAATAAAAGAATTCACTATAATGAACATAATCTAAACTAGAATAGATGAAAGAATATGCGAGAAACGTGGTTCGGTCGTTCTCGCAAACTTAACGAAATTAAGATTCGGAGGTCCAATACTACTCGGAATGGTCTGAAATTCGCGGAGGAGACTCGGAAAGTCGGCGGCAAGATTCTGCCTGGAGCGTGGGTTCCACGCGCCACCTCTCCCGTCCGCGCGTGGGCCTCACGCGCCGCCACATGAGTGGCGCGTGAGCGCCACGCTCCGGCCAAAAACTAGATTTTCTGGTGGCCGTGAATTCCTCTCCCCATTTCGGTTCTAATGGCGCTGACGGTTCATCGATCGGAGTTACGGATCAACGGGAAATCAAGAAAAACCATAAAAAATTTCTTACCGAGATTTCTTCGAAAATTGGAAGTTTCCTGAAATGAAACCACCACCAAAATGATCCTCTCGACGAGATCTACACTTTTCCTTAAGGGCTCGGTCGGATATTGAGGACGGATCAAGACTGAAACTTCTCTTCTCTCTTTTTCTTTCTTTTTCTCTCGTACGCCTGCTCTCTGTCTTTCTTCTCTTTCTTATCTCTTTTTTTTTTGTAAGGCTGCTGATAAAAATAATAAATATATATATAATTCCAAAAATTACCAATATGCCCCCACTAATAAGGGTACTTCGGAAATCACCACTTTCAAAGCTCTTCTGATGCGATTCTCGAAATGTGTTCAACGCGAAAGTTGTTCGTCTCGGAAAAATGAGTCCGATGGTTCAAGAACCAACTCGATCGGAGTTCGTTTGCTATATTCATGCCCAAAACTGTAAACTATACGCATATAATAAAAATCGCGTAGCTGATTCTTGGTCCCACGCGTTTTCCAACACGACGAATATTCATTTCATAATATTATGATCCATATTCCATCACTTAAACACTTATTATCCATTATCATTCTATTCTAAGACTATATCGTCAGTCTGGGAATTTCCTAAAACAGTCCCGAAAATCTGGGATGTTACAACTCTCTCCCCCTTAAAAGAATTTCGTCCTCGAAATTCACATACCAAAGGGTGAAAACAAATGAGGATATTTATTCCTCATGTCTTCCTCACGCTCCCAAGTTGCTTCTGCTTTCGAGTATTTACCCCATAGGGCTTTCACCAAATGAATCGTCCTGCTTCTCAGCTGTCTCAACTCTCTAGTCATAATTTTCACTGGTTCTTCAGCATAAGTCAAGTCTTCTCGCAACTCAATCTAAAAGTAATAGTCGCATTCCTTCCAATCACTGCCCTTTTTTTTTTTTTTTTTTTTTTTTTTTTTTTTTAAACCTGTGCCCCAACTTACAAACCAACTATCTCATCACATAAAGAAAAGGCTCCACCTAGGGTACTGCATAGACAACAGCTGTAAAGAGCTTTTAGCAATTTACGCAAAATCCATTATCTTAAGTTTCCCATTATTGAAAAGAGGATTTGCAGGTCCCTCAAATATCTGATTTACATCTTATCATCGCGACAATAATTATCCCTTCCAATTATGCATAGATACTGTAAATGTATCAAGTCAAGAAAAAATTATTGGTACCTCCCTCTATAAAGAGACGCACGAGTTCTTAAGGTATTACTCAAAAATATCTTCAATGGCATCCTCATCTGCCAATCCTAACCCCTATTCAAGATCTGACAGAGCTAAGGTGATATACCAAAAGCTTTGTAAATGGCCAGTCATTGATCGAGCAGTCATAGATTCTAAATATGTCCGAGACCTTTGGAGAGATATCTATGATTGTCTCAATGAAGTTCCATCCGCTCTTTTGCCTAAAGAGATTGCAATGGATATCGTGGCAAGAGTTCCTACCAATTTCTTGAGATGGTGTTTCATTCTTAGAACCATTTGGAATGGAAAAACAGATGGTTTAATCCAATACAAAAATAATTCAGCGATTGTTCATTGTGGATATCACAGATTCCACTCCACAGTTTTCATCAACAGTCACGATTTCTTCAATCATTGCCAGTGGAGTCTCGGCACCTTGTTCGAACTCGGTTTCCTAAATGGATTTATTCTTGGACCAAGTCCAATCCATCCCAACTATCCTGGTATCTCAGAAGATAGCCTTGGTGAGCTTCCTCCATTCATCAGTAATATTTTGTATCGATGGTATAAACGCCACAAAAGTATTACTGTCTGGATCGAAACCATTACCCCAGAATGGTCGAATGACTATTCGCTCGTCTACCACCCAATTCATCTTATAAGAATCATACCATCACGTCAACTCACTAATTGGAGACTCACTTGTTGGCCATCTAGACCGAAACTTAGAGTTTACTATGGATACGATGATATTTTCCCAGAAGAGATTACTTTTCGTCAATCCTGTGATCTTAGAGCTCTCTCTGCAGACTCAGTCCGTCGAAGTCTAGAAAGTAATACCAATGATAAAGACTGGCAAATCTTCACTACTATCGAAGAGTCATCTAGAAGTATTATTCAGGGCTACAACAAAATCAAGTTTCGTGACAGTCTCGAAATTCAAATCATCGACGGCCTCATTCCAATGTCTCTACGCGCGAAACGTCAATGGGAAGATTATCAATTCGAAGATGATCCTGTCCTTGCAACACAACCCAGTTGTTATATTCCATAATGTAATCATAAATATTGATTAATCAAATACGATTATCAATAAGGTCTTCTTTCTCATTTCTTAAACGCCAAAGTTCTAATGCCTTCGTCCTACTAATTCACAACGATATCATATTTATGACAGAAGGTACATCTTACGTACAACCACAGAAATCACGTCGGATTCAACTATAGGATTAACGATAGGGCAACTATCGAAACTACTGGAAGATGATGAACTGGAGTACCATCTCCGAAAATCGTGGCTAGCGAATCTCTTACAACGGAATCAGGGTTTCCTTCAAAAGGTTTCCCCATCATAAGAATTAACCTCCTCATCAACTGGAGGTGCCCTAGAAGGTTTGCCAACATTGCTATCTTACAAGTACGGACTCGACCTGAACCTTAAACTCTGAGACGCGGAGGCATCTTAAAACACATGAAAGATGTCAACCGCTAGAAGACATAGAATAACTGATAAAGAAAATGAAGTGTCTACAGAATCTATGAACCCTGGGCTCTGATACCATTAAATGTCACACCCGTCCCCTTAGGTAGAGTAGGGGTGAGACGGAGACTAGAAACTGGCAGAGTTTCCCCTGTAATATGGACTAATCCTCCAAATACAAGGAAAAATCTAAACTGAAAAATAAAATCTCATCATAAAACTAGGATCTCCATGATCCAACTCAACATAATATCCATAAAGGAAATACAATAACCTCAGTATCATTAAAGGCTCAATGTCTAACATTAGACAACAAATTCTTCCAAGAAATACAGTCTAGAAATACAGTCTCAAAACATAACAAGACACTCTACTGTTGGCACAACCTTTTCTCTACTGGCAGGAATGATGACGAAACAGCAGATGAAAGAACGATCTACTAATCTGCTAACCTGATGAAATGTTAAGGAGTGGGGGGTAAGCTCACGCTTAGTGCAATGGATCACAGCTCAGTGCCGTGGATAATCAAGTAAAAGTGGATCGAACAAGTCTTTCATAATATATATAATCACATAAGCTGTAAATCAATATCTCAAACATTTACTGAAATCGTAAATCTCATTCTATATAAACTCATTTCTCATAAAAATCAAATCATAAATCTCATTTCTCATAAAACTCATTTCATAAATCTCATTTCTCATAAAACTCATACTGCTCAAAAATACTCTGTAAAGACAAATCTGTTTATTCATCTATATGCACAACCTCATGACAAATACGGCAAAGCTGGCAACATGGGGCTTCCCCACGGCAAAACTGGCATCCGGAGCAAACTGGCAACGTGAGACCTTATCTCACGGCAATAACTGGCAACATGAGACCTTATCTCATGGCAATAATCTGGCACATATAAGTACACGGGGTGCATCCTATCATAAAAATCATTTCCAAAATCCATGCTCATATATCTCAAATCATGCAAGTTTCAATATATCATAAACACATGATTTCAACATAATCAATATTCGATCCATACCTTATAGCAAAATATATAAACTTTTGAAAACAAACTCATTTAATGCATTACCTTAAAATTCATTTAAGAAAACATACATACTATATACTTTTGAAAACATCAATGTTACAGGTTTATCCACGCACCTGGTGAGCTGACTACTGAGAAAGGAACTAGGCAGCAGGACCGTCCCCGCTTACAAAATCATGATCACCTATAGAAATAAAAGAATTCACTATAATGAACATAATCTAAACTAGAATAGATGAAAGAATATGCGAGAAACGTGGTTCGGTCGTTCTCGCAAACTTAACGAAATTTAAGATTCGGAGGTCCAATACTACTCGGAATGGTCTGAAATTCGCGGAGGAGACTCGGAAAGTCGGCGGCAAGATTCTGCCTGGAGCGTGGGTTCCACGCGCCACCTCTCCGTCCGCGCGTGGGCCTCACGCGCCGCCACATGAGTGGCGCGTGAGCGCCACGCTCCGGCCAAAAACTAGATTTTCTGGTGGCCGTGAATTCCTCTCCCCATTTCGGTTCTAATGGCGCTGACGGTTCGTCGATCGGAGTTACGGATCAACGGGAAATCAAGAAAAAACCATAAAATTTCTTACCGAGATTTCTTCGAAAATTGGAAGTTTCCTGAAATGAAACCACCACCAAAATGATCCTCTCGACGAGATCTACACTTTTCCTAAGGGCTCGGTCGGATATGAGGACGGATCAAGACT
This sequence comes from Zanthoxylum bungeanum, assembly GCA_019454045.1. Classification (NCBI taxonomy): domain Eukaryota; kingdom Viridiplantae; phylum Streptophyta; class Magnoliopsida; order Sapindales; family Rutaceae; genus Zanthoxylum; species Zanthoxylum bungeanum. The sequence continues at coordinate 20,538 of SKCR01036987.1, read as the reverse complement.
GAAACTTCTCTTCTCTTTTTTTCTTTCTTTTTCTCTCGTACGCCTGCTCTCTGTCTTTCTTCTCTTTCTTATCTCTTTTTTTTTTGTAAGGCTGCTGATAAAAATAATAATAATAATATAATTCCAAAAATTACCAATATGCCCCCACTAATAAGGGTACTTCGGAAATCACCACTTTCAAAGCTCTTCTGATGCGATTCTCGAAATGTGTTCAACGTGAAAGTTGTTCGTCTCGGAAAAATGAGTCCGATGGTTCAAGAACCAACTCGATCGGAGTTCGTTTGCTATATTCATGCCCAAAACTGTAAACTATACGCATATAATAAAAATCGCGTAGCTGATTCTTGGCCCACGCGTTTTCCAACACGACGAATATTCATTTCATAATATTATGATCCATATTCCATCACTTAAACACTTATTTCCATTATCATTCTATTCTAAGACTATATCGTCAGTCTGGGAATTTCCTAAAACAGTCCCGAAAATCTGGGATGTTAAAATAATTACCCTAATTAATTAATTAAACTAATATTTCCAAAACATTAATTAAACTAATTAATCATGCTTTAATTATCCAATTCATGTCCAACACAATTGAAGCAAAATCAATCCATTAAACATGCTTAATCTCACGTCAATGGGCATAAAATAACACTCAATTTTATTTCAATCCAATTAAATCAACATTCAATATTCATATTATGCCATAAACTCATTCAATGGTCTAATTAACAAAAAATCACCATGAGATTACAAGGGTCTATATTCGGCCATTTGAAGGATTTTAGGGAAAAAATAATCTAATCAATTTTCTCAAATCCTATGATGCACAAATCCAATTCATCATCATCAATACACAACCAAACAACTAATTTGGAAAAATACATACTCCAAGCACAAAATCCCCAAATAAAGTCTATAAATCCTAAATACAAATCATGCTTAGATAAGGCTCATGATACCATTGTTAGTGTCCTAGACATGCCCAAGGTCTCTAAGTCATGATATTGTGTGTGAATGATCAAGTGAGTTTGCGGAAAAAACTTACATTGAACGGATGTGATTCAAAACTTTCTTTGTATATTGATGAAGCTCCAAGCTTTGTTGAATGAATCCAACCCAAGGGTGAGTTTCCCTATCACCTCACAAGACTTTTTAAGTGCTAGCTTGCTTGATTTTTGAACCAAAAATCAAATAAGAGAGAGAAGTGGTTCACGGCAATGAAGGGAAAAAGGAGATAGATTTTTGTTTTTGATATTTTGTTTCCAAAACTAATACCAAAGTTGACTTGCAAATTGTGTATATCTTTTCCAAAAAGAAAATCAAAGTGTGTTGGAGGAAAAAAGCATAAAATGCTCCCAACAACTTCCATCACTCATGTTGACAAATGATGTAAGTTAGTGGGCCCTACCACTTAAATTCAAAATTCAAGTTGGCTTGCTCAACACACTTCGGGCTCGGGTTCGTTTAATCCAATTAAACGAATTTTCCATCGCGACGTAATTAAATCCAATTTAATTAAATAATAATGCCTAGCACAATTATTACGAAAGTCGCTTGCGAATTAATTCCAAATTAATTCGTTCGCCCGAATTAAAATCCAATTTTAATTCCGCATTGAAATCCGATCTCAATTAATATATCCAATATATTATTTAATCGATTAATTCCAAATTAATCGCTTTCTCTCTTCTATCCGAATTTTATCCCAAATAAATTTTTGCCGCAATTAATCCCATATTAATTTTCTCTCTCATAATTAATCCCAGATTAATTCTGTTCGAGTCAAATGTCATCGGTGAATCTTTGGGAAGCGACCCAAGAGATCTCTGGACATGTTGGCAGTAAATGCGGTCATCGGACTATCCGAACACGTGCGTACCCCGTACCACGTTCTTACCGATTTACAAGACATGGTTGGCTTCTAGCAAAGCATTGTCCCTACCCAATTCTCCAAAATATTAAACAAGGAATATATAATCTATATCAGGCATAGTATATAATGTATTGCATATTACGATACAGTATCAGATGTCACATGCTAGGCCTAGGGTTGGAATTGTGTCTGCCCCGTACGAAACATAAATCGGATCACTAGCAACTAGTCTCTGTAATTGGATAATCATGACCTAGTCATATTATCCCGATAGTTGCAGCATATAAGAGTACTAGTTCTGTATCCATGCGTGATCATCATCTCCATATGACTGAAGTGATATTTCCATCTTGACATCACACCCAATACACTACGATTCTCAATAAACCCAGAAGAGGCGTACACAGAACCTGTTAAAGCTCCAAACGACCAAAACCAAAGCGTACTGATTGTCGTAAGTATTAGCGATGCAAGTCTCAGGTTAACACCAGATACACCTACCCTGATTCGGATTCCCATAGACACATATTTATACTACCAATGGGATTCCGAGGGGTCTATCCAGAGCGAAGCTGTTCCCGGTCCAACGGCTAAAAAAACCTCCTATCATACTTGCATAAGTATCCAATACTTAAATATATGAGAACTATGTCGTTAAGCTTCCATAACACGCACAAGTGTAATACTAGTCTATTCCGCATTATCGATGTCCAGTCTCGATAATACTACGACTATGGATATTTAATGATTAAACCGTTTGTGGATTAATACTGTCTCATATCTTATTAATCCGGAACTCTTCATAAGGACTTTTATCATTTATATATATTTAAGTAATCCAATTACAAAATGATAAAATAGCAATTTCCTTTGTCACATAGTTAATTTGTATAAAAACCATAATATCTTTTACAGATAGTGATGTTATGGGTCATAGGCCAATCACGAATGGCCTTAATCTTGTTTTCATCAACCTCAATGCCTTGAACACTAATGACATTCCCCAGAAATATCACTTTTTCCATGCAAAAGTCACATTTTTTTAGGTTACCATGCAACAATTCCTTCCTCAAAACATCAAACACAGCTCGCACATGTCTAACATGCTCATCGAAATTCTTGATGTATACTAAAATATCATCAAAATAGACGACTATAAATTTTTCCAAAAAGGCACGCAATACATGATCCATTAGATGCATAAAAGTGTCGGGGGCATTTGTAATCCCAAATGGCATCACAAGCCACTCATATATCCCATATTTTGTTTTAAAGGTCGTCTTCTATTCATCCCCTTCCCGCATCATAATCTGATGATACTCACTTTTAAGTTCAATTTTTGAAAAAATGCAAGATCCGTATAATTCATCCAACATATCATCTAATCTAGGGATAAGGTGGCGATACTTTACAGTGATATTTTTGACTGCTCGAAAATCCACGAACATTCTCCATGTGTCATCTTTCTTTGGGATTAACAAGACTGGAACTGCGCACAGACTCATGCTCTCCCGTACGTACCCTTTGCTCATCAACTCCTCCACTTACCTTTGGAGCTCCTTAGTTTCCTCAAGGTTATTGCGGTAGGTTGGTCGATTAGGAATGACCGCCCCTAGAATGAAGTCGATCTGATGCTCAATACCTCGAAGTGGTGGTAAACCATGAGGTATCTCCTCTGCAAACACATCATCATAATCCTGCATTAAAGAAGTAAACGCACTAGGCAAAATAGTGTTAGGGTTAGTGTCATCAGAACTCAGAAGGGTTTCTCTATACAAAAGAAGGATCATAACTTTATTCTTGGCATACTCTCTCCTCAATTCCCCCTCTTTAGCAATGAAATTATTTTTCATTCTACCCACACTCTCATTATCTTAGGCACGCTCAGTTTTTCTCTCACTCACTCCCATGGAACTGTTAACCTCATCCCCTCGACTCACATTCTCAATCTCGCCCACTGGTGTTTTCTCTGTAGAAGCCTGTAGCTTCATTTGATCTTCAAAGACTCCATGTGGTGTCAACGAAACAAGTGTAACTTTTCTTCCATCTTGCTTGAAACAATTGTTGGACAATTATACACCTAAGAGCATCACCGAGGTTAGGAGTTTCCATAGACTAGCCAGTTTCTATAGAAGGTTTGTAAAAGACTTTAGCAATATCGCCGCACCACTTACTGAACTCATAAAGAAAAATATTGGCTTTCCTTGGGGGGAGGAACAAGAGAGTGTCTTTAAACTTCTTAAAGATTGATTATGTTCTACGTCTGTTTTAGCCTTACCTAACTATAACCAAACTTTCGAGATTGAGTATGATGCTTCAGGTGTCGGCTTTGGAGCAGTTCTTATGCAGGAACAATGACCTATAGCTTTCTTCAGTGAAAAGCTAAATGGCGCAGCACTACGGTACCCGACCTATGACAAAGAGTTTTATGCTCTAGTCAGAGCGTTGGAAACTTGGCATCATTACCTCTGGCCAAAAGAGTTCGTGATTCACACTGACCATGAATCTTTGCGGCATATCAAAGGTCAAGGAAAGCTAAAAAAAATGGCATGCCAAATGGATGGAGTTCGTAGAGATCTTTCCATATGTCATTCGATATAAGCAAGGTAAGGAGAATGTGGTTGCTGATGCACTATCACGCAGGTATACTTTACTTACATCCTTGAGTTCTAAGTTTCTTGGTTTTGACTTTATCAAAGACTTGTAAGCAAATGATCATGACTTCTTTGAGATCTACAATGCATGTTAAAAAGGCACATGTGGTAAATTTTACAGACAATATGATTTTTTATTTAAAAAGAATAAATTGTGTGTGCCTAATTGTTCTATGCATGAATTATTGGTCCGTGAAGCACATAGTGGGGGTCTTATGGGCCACTTTGGTGTTACCAAAACTTTGGATATCTTGCATGAACATTTTTATTGGCCTAAAATGAAAAAGCATGTTATGCGCATTTGTACTGGGTGCATTACTTGCAGGAGAGCAAAATCTAAAGTTCAACCACATGGGCTTTTTACACCATTACCTGTTCCTCAGGCACCGTGGGTAGATATTTCCATGGATTTTGTGTTAGGATTGCCTAGATCTAGGAAGGGTCCTGACTCTATTTTTGTTGTAGTTGACCATTTTATCAAGATGGCACACTTTATTGCATGTCACAAATCAGATGATGCCACACACATTGCTGACTTATTTTTTTGTGAGGTTGTTCGCTTACATAGGGTACCTCGAAGTATAATATCGAACAGGGATGCGAAGTTTTTAAGTCATTTTTGGAAAATTTTATGGTTAGTTTGGGAACTAAACTCTTATTTTCCACCACTTGTCACCCACAGACTGATGGTCAAACTGAAGTCGTTAACAGAACCATGTTCCAACTATTGCATACTGTTATTTCTAAGAATTTGAAGTCATGGGAAGACTGTTTACCTTTCATTGAGTTTGCATATAATCATATTATTCATTCCACTACTTATTATTCTCCTTTTTAAATTGTGTATGGATTTAACCCACTAACACCTCTGGATTTTTTTCCTTTGCCCATTGATGAAAGGGTTAGCCTAGATGGTAAGCGCAAGGCCGACTTGGTCAAATCCATACATGAAAAAGCACGAAAACACATTGAGAAGAAGAATGAACAATATGCCTCGCATGCCAACAAGGGTGGACGTCGTGTCTCTTTCGAACCAGGTGATTGGGTTTGGGTGCACATGCAGAAAGATCGCTTTCTAAAGTAACGAAAGTCCAAACTCCAACCCCGAGGCGATGGCTCGTTTCAAATTCTTAAGAAAATAAATGACAATGCCTACAAAGTGGATTTGCCAGGTGAGTATAATGTTTCTGCGTCACTTAATATTTTTTATCTTTCTTTGTTTGATGCAGATTTGAGGTCGAATCCTTTCGAGGAGAGGGGGAATGATGAGGCCTAGGATGCAGCCCATGATGGATGGTCCACTACAGTGCATGTTCCAGAAGGTCCAATCACGAGGTCTCGAGCTAAGAAGATCCAGGAAGCTATGTATGGATTCATACAGAAGATTGTATATGACTATTCTTGCACTTCTACTACATTGAGTATGAGCTTGAAGCTGGACGAACCCAAGATGGTGAATCTTATTCAGGCCGTGGAGCAACGAGATACTTATACTTATTTTATTATAGTTATTTGAAAAATGTTATTACTTAATTTAGGGCTTGACATTTATTTTATTTTGGCCATTTATTTATGTTTGCGTGTGTTTTTCTTTAGATTATTATTTTATGTTTGGGAATTAGGTTAAGCGCGCAAGGATTTGCACGTGGGGATAACTTAGCTTAGTTTTTGGATACGCGCCTGTTGACGTGTGGGTAGTTTCGTCTTTTATCCTTTTTGGTAAGTGTTTTGGTTGAAGTCTCCTTATAAAATAATAACTTTTTGGTTATGTTTAACAACTCTTCTTCAATAAAAATTACATCAATTTCGTGAACTTTGAGAAACCCTCAATTTTTCTCACTGGTTTTGGCTTATCAAGGGTTTGCTAATCCTTTGTGGTGCCCCATTAGCACTCTAGGTTTATGTTGCATGTTCTTCAGAGGTTTAGAGTTTTTATCCAAACTTTCTTGGTTTTCTTGGGAACGGTTTCAGTCTTGTGTGGGTTTGCTTGGCTTGTTCCATGAAGGTTCTCATCAACGTGTATCTATGCTTTGATGAACGTAATGATAGATATGAGTTAATTACGATGATATGATAATGTGTATATCGTTTAAGAAAGTTTTGTGTGGTTTATGATCCATCCATAGCATTTTCGGAAACGTTTGCGGAAGATTTTTCGAAAATACGTAATTAAAGTTTTTAAGTTATTTGATTGTTCTAGAATTATATATTTTGGTTAATTAGGAGAAATTTACTGGTTTTGGGAGGAACAGTATAGATCCGAAAGGTTCCGGATCCGTTTGGAACGATTTCAGACTTTTTAGAGGATTTCTAGGTTTTTGGTCGAAAAGTGAATATGATTTGATAGATTTGTAAATCTATATATTCTGAGAGTAATGAAATTGAAATCGTTGAAAACAGACTTAATTGGGTGTTCTAGGAAGATCTGGAAGTTTATTATAGTTGATTCGATAATTCTGTATAACACCGTTCTAATCGTTTCCGCCATTTATTTTGACAGACTTAACTAGATCATGAGTGATCATGAGACGAGGTGAGTATTCCATGTGTTGGATACTTGAAGTTATGTAAATAATTTACATTTTCTATGTTATAGTGGGTTAAAGTCATTCTTAGATAATTCATGCGTAAGTTCAGCCGTATCAACCACCACAGGTTTAGGTTGGTTATAGCCACGAGTTTTGGTCATTAGCATAACTAAGCATTACAATTGGTAAATTATGATTTTGATACGATATGTCTATATAAACATTCTAAGGCATATATATAATATAATGATATGTTATCTCGACGTTTGAGTTATTTTTCAATGGTTGGTGAATACATACATATATATATATATATATATATGTATATATATATATATATATATGTTGGTATGACTTCTTTCAAATAAGTATGTGATATGATGGTACTTTTTACAAATGTGAGTAATTTGCTCTTGAATGTTTGTTCTTGGAATACGTCATTTGCATGCCAGTTTTTCAAACAAACAAAAATATTTTATCTCCATTTTTTTATACGAGATGATTTCGCTATAGTGTGTATTCTACATTTTATTAGGCTCTGCCCATCTAACTACGGTCGTTCTACTACCCTCTGTCAACATGGTCTTGTATTCGTATATTGTCCAGTCTATTCGCGCAACTGGGATAATTGACGCTTGATTAGTTTTGATGATTTCGGTTTTGGAAACTTTTATTTTCAGACAAAGTTGTTTGAGATTAAGTTTTAAAAATATCACTTTGTGTTTTGGTTTCTGATAATGTATGAGATTAACTATAATGAACTTGCTTCGTGATTTATGCTCTAAGTGATGAATGACATCAGTTATATAGAATTTGTACCATGTTTTCTATTTCTGATAATGAATATGTTTTTCTGTTTCTGATAAAGAATTTGTTTGTTTGTAAGGATCTTGTACTACGCTTTCCAATTCTGGTAAAAGAATGTGATTGAATGATAGAATCTGTATTATGTTTTCTGGCCATGTTGATGGATGAGATTGGCCAGGTGACCTTAGTATTGTTTTGTGTGAATAATTAATTTGGATTGCGATTTTTACTTGTGTCCTATTAGTTTTGGTGAGGTTTTTGTTCGGAAGGAAGTCATCTCATACCTATTTTGAAATAAGTAATGAGTCTTGTACAAGCTTCGTTGAATCATGTTGATGTACGGTATTTGCAAGTATTCTTGTGTTCTTTTCTAGTTTGTCTATGTCATTCATATGTGTGTGTGTATATATATATATATATATCTTGTTTGGTTTATTTGTGTCGGCTATAACATGTATGTTATGTAGAAGATTTGGAAATCGGTATAAGTTATGCTTCTGAGTTTATATATGATTATGTGAAATTTGGGTTTTGAGTGAAGGGTTTTGTGTATAAAGTTTCTGATTCGTATCAGATATACCGCTTGTACTCGATTTTTATATCGGTATACATATATGTAATTTCAGAAGATCTTATACATAGAGAGTAAAGAATAGTATGAAGATTTGTAAGATTTTCGGTACGAGATACTAAAGGCTTTTTAACAACTTTTACTCGTATGGATTGCATATGTATAAATCTATTTATATCACTGTTAAGGTTGATTACCGTCTTTTATGGAATGAACATAGTTACTTACCGAGTTTCATAACTCACATCGTAACAGTTTGCTAGTTTTGTAGATTGACAACCAGATTGGTTAGTCATCAAGCTTGGGATGCATATGATCGAGATGACAGATCACCTATGCTACAGTCACCCACTCTAGAGTCCTAGAAATGTCAAAAGAGTTTAGGAATTATGTTGTTATGTTTTCTACATATAGTTGGGATGTCGAACATGTCCCATTTTTGGTATATCAGTGAGGTCGCACGAACCCCAATGACCTTCATGCAAACTTAAGAAGGACCTCAATATTTCGCCAAACTGAAAGGTATTATTTTTGGGAATGAGGATGCCAGAGGGGTGCATTGGTCGCACAATGATGCCCTGGTCGTGAAGATAACTATGGTAAATATTGACATATGTCGAGTAATGATAGTTAACGAGAGTTCGGTCAATGTACTGTTTAAGAGTTCTTATGACCAGATGGGTTTGGAACCTGAGATCCTGAAGCCCATACTCAAGCCACTTTATGGGAGAATCGATGATACCAAGGGGAATGATCACATTACCTCAGACTCTAGGCAAGCACGAGATATCTGCGACTACTCTGGCAGACTTCGTCGGCTTACAATAAGGTGTTTGGGTGGCCATCCATGAACGAATTGGAGGTCATCACCTCCACACGACATTGATGTGTAAATTTCCAGACTCAAAATGAGGTTGGGTGCATACGAGGTGAGCAGCAACAGGCGCAAGTGTGCTACGAGATGGTAGTAAAACTATATGCTCGCGGTAAAGACATAAGAATTATGGTACAAGAACCTTCAGCGATGCACGGGAGTTGCGACCTAGACCCTAAAGAGATAAGCAATAATGATTCAAAAAGGACGGTAAAATAATTGGAGGATATCTCTCTGAATGACAACGACTAGAACAAATGCATCAAAGTGGGCAAGAATCTAAAACCAATGATCAGAGAGCAACTACTTGATTTTTTGAGAGATAACAAGGACGACTTCAGGTGGACTCACAACGACATGCTAGGAATTAACCCTGATGTCATGTCTCATTATTTAAGCATCAACCCCAATCACAAGCTGGTGAGACAAAATTAGAGATCGATGAACGTAGAGCGCTAAGTCACGCTAAAAGAACAAATTTATAAATTCCTCGCCTACATTTTTTGTCAATGAGTCGTATTACCCCCACTTGGTTTGAAAAAGAAGAATGGAAAGTGGATGATGTGCATTGACTTCAATAACCACAACAACGTGTGCCCCAAAGATAACTTCCCACTTCTAAGGATTAATCAGTTGGTGGATGCAACAGCGGGCCACGAGCGTCTAAGCTTCATGGATGCCTACTCAGCATACAATCAAATCCCAATGTTTGATCCTGACGAAGAGTAGTTTATCATAGATAGAAGGTTATACTGCTACAAAGTGATGCCATTTGGATTGAAGAACCAATGAGCGACCTACCGGTGACTTGTTAACAGAATGTTGACGAGGTTGATTGGAAATACCATGGAGGTATATGTCGACAACATGCTAGTGAAGTTGGGGAACTCTTTTAATCACGTCTCACATCTCGGCAAAATGTTCAAAATCTTAAAGGAATATCGAATGAAGTTTAACCCATTCACATGTGCATAAGAGGTGGCTTCAGGGAAGTTCTTAGGCTTCATAGTAAATCTAAGAGTCATCGAGGCCAATTCAGAGAAAATATGTGCACCGTCTTAACTTGCAGGTCACCATTATAGACACTGTATTTTTATACATAGTTCGATGATGAGTCTTGTACGGGGACACCTTTTGAAAGTTGGGGAAATTATAATAGTGAATGCCAGAAAGGAAAGTAACTCCAAAGAACCCAGAAAATATAGCCAAAATGCCAACCAGACATCACCTACGTCCTGCCTAACTTCTCTCTAAACATGACATCCGACCGGATATACCTTTAAAACCCTAATTTTAGTCGGACATGTCACAGCTGTCAGTGAACAAGCGGATTTTTAGTTACTAAAGTTAAGGAATATGATTGTATCCGGTCATACATATAATTCAAATTGTATAGTTGTCTGGACATCTATCGAGTTTTCAACACGCGTACATAAATTAAAATAGCTAGAATTACAGGCTTGACTACTTTTGGCCGGAGGCACATCCCAAACCCTATATCCGACCGGATGTAGTTCAAGTTGTGTCTGAATTTTTGATTATTAATCACTCGGAACTAATTGGAGAATGAGGGGGATCTTGTCTACCCTTCCCATTTCTGGCTCTGTCTTCTCATTATAAAAGGAGGCCTTTCCCCTAGCCTTGATCTGGGGATAATTTTTGAGAAAAGACTGAAACTCTGATCTATAAATACCTTGTCATATCCTGATCCTATAAATTTAGAGAGAAAACCTGTGAAAGAACCATCAAACTTTTTGGAGTTTCTCTTATGCTAGCAAGCATCTAAGCAACAACCTAGGTATTCAAATGAGTATTTCTAAGCCAGACAACAGTAAGAGGTATGATCTGAGGGAAAATTTTTATTATTTCTGTGTTTTGGAGTTTCTGTTTTAATAAGGTATCTTCGGTCGGACGTCTTTCATGTCCGACCGGACATGCACACACCTCCAGCCAATTGATTACAATATCATGCCACATTACCGATTTGATATTTTACTGCTTCATATTTGCTTTCGGTTGATCATTAAATAATAATAAGCAAGTAATTGATTACCCAATTGTTTAGTTTATTATTATGAATGTTCTTCCTTTCGCTTGTATTATGTTTCTGTTTAATTTTCGATCCACGAGGGATATCCAACCGGACTCATCATACATTCGGTCGAACATTGATGAACATATTTGAACCTTAAGTACCTTAAAAAACTTTGTTTGACATGGCTTATGTAACATAATCTGTTTATTATATCGCATAATGTGCTTTCCTCGTGTAGATATCATTTCATATTTTAGGATTTTGCTTATTATGGTACTATTTATTGTTGCGATATTTTTATATCGTACCGCAAGTGTACAGTGTCAAGTTTAATAAAGATGAGTGAAGAGTGTTGAACCCACAGGGATTGTGTTCAACTCACACTAAGTACTATAATTAGTAAACCTAACTTTATTTAGAAAATAATTAATTAAGATTAAACTAAATAAATAAGATATGAAAATATTTAAGTAGGAGAAACCAATACGAGAGAGATTCTAGAGTCTGATTTCACCTAGCTATCCCCTATGTATTTTTCATGCCATTCAATTCTTATTCATTTGCATTGTTTATAAGTCAAGAATCCTAAAGTATCTCACTCCCTCTCCCGAGAAATAGTGAAAAGATTATTAATCACTAACTTCGATATCCCTATAAAAATCTAGTAATTAACAACTCATTACGTCTTGTGATTCTTTATTAACAACTTCAAAGGAACTATAGATTCTCCCGAACTCTATAAAATTCCTTGGTTATATTCTCTAGATCCTATTCAAAATCCCTCTTTCCCAAGCCATAGATTCTAAATATGCATCATCTCAATTTTTGGCCAACAAACAAGAAGCATTAAACGCAAGAGAATACAAATAAACTTAAATAAAACTTCATAATAATTAAATTGACAATCAATACATAGGTTCAAGTATTGGCTACATCATCATCTAGAATTATGGAGTTAGTTCATGACTAAAGATAAAAAACAATGAAAATAGGGTCATGAACATAATGGACATCATTAGAGTTTAAAGAAGAAAACTAGATGATAAAATCTGAATTGAATCCCTTCCTCTTTGAACATCACTGCCTTCGTCTCATATTCTCGCTTTTCAATCCTCCTCATTAGATCTCTCTAAAAATATGTATTTTTGAGTCTTTTATGTGTATTAGCCTCATCCTCTAGGGTTTTGGACGAGCTTATGTATTTATAAGAAAGTCTTGGAGTCCTTATGCATATAAAACCCTAAAAATTGATGTTTCTGGTAGTCTACGCAGCGCTGGAAAGTGGCGTCGCGGTGCCAAACTTGTGGGAATTATATATGTGAGTTGCTGAGGAGGAGGTGCGGTGCATATAAGTGGCATCGCGGTGCTAGATAAAATTCTGGTATGTTGTTTCCTGTATTTTCCGCTCTTCCCGTGTGCTTTTGATGCGTCCGTAAGGAACCAAAACACGTCAAATTGCCCCAAGCTCAATGTTCCAATGCTTCCTATCAATAAAACATAAAACAAACTACAAAATACATTAAATGATACAAAGCTTAACAAAATAGTAAGCTAAGAATGCAAGAATAAGTTGGTATAAACCGCACTTATCATTTATTATTGCACTTGTGTGTTTCTGTGATTCTAGTTTTGTGCAGTATATCCGGATTGACTCCCAGTAAGTTCGATCAAATATTAATATCATAGTGTATATGCAGCCTACGATAAACTATATCCGGCAAGGCCTATCCGGGGTCAGGCCAATGAAATGTATGCTTTGATTTGTTTCATCACTATTTTATAATTGTTGTAATAATTTATGAATATTTACTCTACTTATTTTTATAATTAATGTTTGCACAAGTTGTATGCCTTTAAATTACTTTTGTGTGTGCAATTACATTATAAGATGTGGGATACCTAATTTAAGTGTGAATATCATACTGGCATCAGTAAGAGACAATTCCAAAGCCAAATGGGTTTAAGGTCGGACCTTGTGTGGGGTGTAGTATGACCTTAAATCATTCTCGGTGTCTAATAATGGGCGGCGACTCCTTTATTCTCCAATTAGTCCCCCGAGGGATTATCCATACTCACTATGGGCTGCGAGCCCAATAGTATAGTGGTTCTCGATGTCATAGACATAACGATAAATCTCGTTTCGCTCCTACAACAACACTGAGTAGATTTATTTCGCGAGCAACTGACAAGTATGTTCCATTCTTTGATATCCTGCGGAGGAACAAGAAATTTGAATAGACCGACAAGTGTGAGGTCGTCTTCCAACAGTTGAAAGAGTACATGAGGAGAGCTCTCCTACTATCAAAGCTGAGGGACGGTGACAAACTTATGATTTATTTAGCTATTTCTGATAACGCGATCAGCACAGTTCTAGTCCGGGAAGAGGAAACGATTCATCGACCTATGTACTATGTGAGCAAGCGATTGCTGGACGCTGAAACCAGATACCCACAGTTGGAGAAGCTCACATTCTACCTCATCGTAGTGTCCATGAAGTTACGGCCTTATTTTCAGGTTCATAGCATCTGAGCATTAACGAGCTATCTATTGAAGAATGTGCTACAGAAATCAGATACCTCAAAGTGACTATTGAAATGGGTCATGGAGTTAGCACAATCCGAGATTGAATATAAGTCACGATCAGTAATAAAAGGCTAGGCCTTAACAGACTTTGTTGCTGAATTCACTGACCCAACTAAGTGACCTGAAGAGACACCAGAAGAACGACATAAAACATGAAGCGACGTTTAGTACATGTAACTATATGTGGATGGGTCCTCAAAAGATGGGAAGGCAGGGGCAGGCATTCTACTAATGATTCCCGAGAAACACATGGTATTGTATGTGCTTCCAGGCCTCCAACAACGAAGTGAAGTATGAAGCACTGCTTGCAGGGCTAAGATTGGAAAGTGAGTTGTATGCTCAGAATATTAAAATCTATATCGATTCACAATTGGTTATGTGTTAGATCAATGACCACCACCAAGCACGCGACGAGACGATTGTAACATATCTCGAGCAGGCTAGAAATATGTTTGGGGACTTGTCACAGTACGAGATCCACCAAGTGCTACGAGCTCAGAACTCTCATGTAGACACTTTCACTTGGTTAGCGATATCTATAGACAAAGAGTTACTGAACAATATCCCAGTCGAACTGGTGGAAACACCGAGTATCAAAATAGTGCGAACATATGAGGGTCGTCCAATTATCTCCTAACTCTTAGATGGAGAGCATAATAGCATACTTGGAAGATGGTATGGTTCCTCAGGACAAGAATGAGGCAATGAGACTCCACACCCGAGCTGTTAGGTATTGTATCTATGATGTTTAACTTTACAATAAAAGGTTTGCGACCCTGATCCTACGGTGTGTTGCCGGGGAGGACACGACTCAAGTCCTGCATGATATCTACTTTGGTCAATGTGCGAATCACAGTGGAGGGCTCTTCTTGGCCCACAAAGCACTGTGATAATGGCTATACATGTTGGAGTTGGTGCTTGAAGCGTTAATCCGAATAATGTATTGTAAATTATATTTTATTATTTATTAATAAAATAACTATATTTTCATTTCAAATCTTATTAATGGCAATGCCATTATGCATATTAGATTGATATAAAAATATGCTAAGAATGACATCGACCTTAGAATAATCATGCAGTAATACTTGACAATGGGTGGTCCAACATTGTGATAGTATTACTATTATAAACTATTCTTAAAGTAAATATTCCTAGTAATTGGTTTTAGAATACGGTCAAATTCCTATAACCTAGAAGACTAGCACATGTCGTATATTAGAATTGGAGTTCTAATGGTTTAAACTGGTGTACCATGAGCATAGGAAGCTCGTATAGATATGTAGGTATCGAGTCGAGTAGCATATGTGATCCTTTGACTATATGATAGCATTGATTTTGTGTGTGATCCTCCAGACTTTGATGCCAAATATGTCAAATACTTTTCATGGTCTGAATGTTAGATGTTTGTTGGGTGTGAATCGATGCACTCGTTAATCAAGTGCGTATCAAGATAGGATCTGTCGGTCTATATATGTACCATAAGAGGTTTAAGTATCCATGTGAGTAAGTCATGATTCTTAAGACTTTGGCCAAAGCCGATCACCTAAAGTGGATCACATATATCATAAATGGTATTCTGATTAGTTAGAAAGAATCATTGACATATCGACATGAGATGTGTGCCTCGGAAACTTGATGGTGTAATCTATGTTTCATAAGCACAACTCAGATAGGCTACGACGAAAGGATTATTAAACATATGTAATGACCTCGACTTGAGTAGTTCAGAAAGGTCATTCGTGTTCTTCGCGAATTCGGAGGTGGCCGAATTACGTACATATAAGCTAGGCTTCTATGACAAACGTTGAGCACTTGGGTAGCCGATAATTTTTTATAATATATAATATTTGATATTTTAATTATCAACTAAAATAATTAAGTGTTATTGGATAACATTAATTATTTACATCCAATTGGATTAATTGGATTAATCCAAAATCACATAAGGGCTTTGTTGTAATTTTATAAATATCTCTACCATTTGAGGATATTTTGGTAATTACAAATATGTAATAATAGGTGTATTTTTCTTGATTTAATTGGATTAAATCAAAGTGGTAGACATTTAACTAATCCATTAATTAAACTTTATATTGATTTAATTGGATTAAATCAAAGTGGTAGACAAATGTGATTAGTCACATATAATTATAGATATTTGGAAAAATTAGATTAAGCCCACCTAAAAGTTGATTAAGACTTTTATTAATTAAAAATTACATAAGTTTCCCTATAAAAGGCAAGCTTGCGTAAATTTTAATTAAGCTTGAGCTTAAGAAAGTTAAGCATGTGAAAACTAAAACAATCAAGATTTAGAACTATTAGTCTAAGTAAAAGAAGTGTTTGGAGAAGCTTTGGAAGTTCTCTACAATATTTCAACAAAGAGCAATAAAGATTGGATCTTAGAATCAAGCTTGCTAGCATTGGAATCAAGATTGAATCTTGGAGTCAAGTTTGCTAACTTTTGAAGTTTTCTACAACATTTAAACAAGGAAATTAAGATTAGATCTTGAAATCAAGCTTACTAGGTGAGTTTGATATTCTCAAAAGCTATATTTTCATTAGTGAGTTGTTTTCATTAATAAAGCAATAAGTGATTTATTATGTATTGGATACATAATAACATAGTTTGATGTTAAAATTAGGCTAATGAATTGTGTATTGATGCTTTGGAAGCATAAACACAATATGCTTGTGATTAGGTCAAAAAAATTATGTTGGATGATTACGCCCAAAAAGTACTTGCGGTTATCGCAGTATAGCTGGGGTGTTGATTCCTCAAAGAGATGGTTACAAATGAACTATTTTTTTAACAAAAATGTTATTAATATCTTAATTAAAGAAAATAATTAATTGACAAATTAAAATAAAAATTATTAAAATTACGCTAGGATTATCAATAGAAAAAGGCATCAAAGCGTCAGAAATCATTCTTGTATTACGTCCCTCTATTTAATATTTGATTCATTTTATTACTCAATTGAGGGTTTCACTTCTCAAACCAATAATCGGAAAATAAATCAATTTAGAACATATTAAATCATAAAGTAATTGGTATACTATTTTCTCTAGACTAAAACCACAATATGTTATTATTATGACCTATCTAATGTCGACAATATACCTAAGAATAATACTGCAGCAGAAGATTAACTCACAAAATAACAATATCAGTCACAACTGGGTTCCCCAATCACACATAAAAAAAAAAAAAAAAAAACAAGACTATTCTTATATAAAATTGATAAAACACAATCTCTGGATGAATTAAAAATCAAAAGGTGAAAGAGAATAATAAAATACCAATTGTATTAAACATTAAAAATTATTTAAGAATCAAAAACATAAATATAGGAATTTAAGTACAAGAATTCATCACTAATTTTGCCTAAGAAATTAATTCTCCATAAAAGAAATAAATATAACCCGAAGGGAATGAAGAAACATCTTTTTCTGAATTTTCAAATTCGGCGCTGGTCTCAGTATTGGCTCCCCTCTTCAATTTTGCGTCCAGCCCCCCTCTCCAATTCTACAGCTCCCTTTTTATAATAGAGCGAGCCTAAATGTAATATGCTGTCCACGTTCTTTTCTTTTTAATAAAGATTTGTTGCCCAAATAATAAAGCCACTGACACAAGCAATCCATTTAAGTTAAAATTTTCTCTTTTGCCTTCAATTCACGTGGGTCTTTAATTATATTTCCTTTACATCACTTATTTGGTTTCCATTTTATTTTCCTTTGATGTGCTGCGTTAGATTTACTGAATCTAAATAAAGATGTAAATAAAAATAAATGTGTCTTAGTCAAATTTACACAATAATATCCTCAAAGATTACTCAATGACATGGCTCAAAGAAACATTTAAAATTCAATATAAGTCGCAACTTTCTCGAAAAGATAAGCTTATCAGAAGCATATTTGTGTGTGTGTGAATCAATTCTAACAAATTTCATTCCTCAAATCATCAATCTTAACAATATCAAATCAAAAGTTCAACTGAATGAGTCTAACTAATCATCTATTATCTTAAAATCTCCATAAATTAGTCATTATCTCTCTGTTGTTGTTTTTTTTTTTAAAAAATATTTCACAAGGCAAGATATTCTTTTTTTTCTCCCCTCTTTTTCATTAGTTATGAGCTTTCACACTACTTGTTAAGGTAGCCTTGTTCTCAGGGTAGATCTTCCTCTACATACTGGCGGTACATAGACCCAGATTACTCATGGATAGTTTCACACTTCACAGTTATAGGTAGCTATTTCTAACCAACTAGCCTGTGGATATTGCATTAGAGATAGATGTCTAGGCAAGTGGTCGTACATTCGATCGAACAATCTCAATTCTATTGTCTCAATATGAAACCTGAAGTGTGAACTAGGCTAGAATCGATAAGTGCTTAAATTGAAACATACTCAAGATAAAACTCAACTCAAATATTCAAAATTGACTCAAATAGTGTTTATCTTTTTCTAAGAGCCATATCCTAAAGTAGATCAATAATTGCATTTCGTATCATCGAACTATATATATCCAACAAAGACAAAATTCCTTTTTTTTTTAGAATAATATGAAAACAAAAATAACGCATGAATAACTAAATAAAATATATGATATTACCACCCCCAACCTAAATCAAACATTGTCCTCAATGTTAACAACAATAAGATGTTAGAAAAGGAAAGAGTTCACCTGATAAGAGAGAGCGTGAACCTGTGTGAAACATGCTGTCGTCCTACAAAAGAATCAGGAAACAAAACAAAACAAAACAAACAAAAGGAAAAGGAAAGAAAATAAATAAATAAATAAATAAATATGTACAAACAATGATGAGGTAAAGATCAATCCTCATAAGCCGGGTCAGCAAGAGTGGCATCCTCCGCTGCAGGCATTTATTATCAAAGAACGGTTTTAACCTATGTCCATTAACTTTGAACACTCTACAGTCCATGGGGTTTTCCACTTCGACAGCTACATGTGGGAAAACTTGTTTCATAATAAAAGGTCTGGTCCATCTAGATCGCAACTTGTCTGGGTGAAGATGGAGTCTGGAGTCTTAAAGGTAGACCTTTTGGTTTGGCTCAAAGTTCTTCCTCACGATCTGCCTGTCATGGGCCGCTTTCATATTTGCTTTGTAGATGCGGGAGTTTTCATAAGCATCATTCCTCAATTCTTCAAGTTCTGTTAGTTGGAGCTTTTGTTGTGTGCCTGCAGTACTTAAATCAAAGTTAAGAGCTTAAACAGCCCAATAGGCTCTATGTTCTAACTCAACAGTAGGAGTTTGCATTAATCGGTTTTAACCGATTAACCGAACCGTTCCGACCTATTTTTTTTATAACGGTTTGGTTATTGTGATTAAATCGGTTTTTGAGGTTAAAATTTTTAACTTTTTCGGTTATTCGGTTCGGTTACGGTTATGATATTCATATAACTAAACCGACCAATTAACCGAAATTAAACCCTAATTTCACTTGATATATATATATATATATATCATATATCATATATGCTTCAAAACCCTAAATATGGAAATAACAAAATTCCACCCACTCACCCATCCAGCCGCCGACTCAAACAAAATTCTCTTACTCACAAACAAAATCATTCTCCTTCAACTGAATCAAATCCATTCTCCTTCAAACAAAATTCCCCAAAATCAATTCGATTAATCCTTCTCGTAGAAAACCCAAAATCCCAAAATTCATTCACCTTCAACTCCACTTCTGTCACAAAGTCAACGCATTTTTTTTTATGGATTATGTCTTCTGATTTGTTGTCTTTTTGATGAATATGAATTTATATTTGTGTTAGATTGCTTTGTTGAATGTTGAGTTGATGAATTTATATTTGTTGAGATTCTGGATTGATTAATAACCGAATTAACCAAAACCGACCGAAATATAATGGTTAAATTGGTTAATGGTTATGTGTCATCATATGGTTAAATCGGTTACACTTTACTTAACCAAAAAATTTCGGTTCTGTTAAAAATCAAAGATTAACCGACCGGACCGACCGATGCACACCCCTACTCAACAGGTAAATGACACGCCTTTCCAAATATAAGTCTATAAGGAGACATCCCAAGTGGGGATTTATAAGTTGTGCGGTATGCACAATGTGCATCCAGAAGTCGTAAAGACCAATCCTTACGGTCGGGATATACCGTTTTCTCCAATATTTGTTTTATCTCCCTATTTGCAAGCTCCTCCTGCCCATTTATTTGTGGGTGATAAGCAGTAGAAATCTTATGCACTACACCGTACCTACGCATCAAAGCCTCAAATGATAGATTACAAAAATATTTCCCTTGATCACTAATAATGACATGTGGCGTACCAAAGCGTGACAGTACATGTTCCTTTAAGAATTTAACCATAATGGTATTGTCATTAGCTCGACACGCCACTGTCTCAACCCATTTAGACATATAGTCTAATGCAAGAAGAATGTAAAGATATCCAAAAGAAGGCGGAAACGGTCTCATAAAATCAATACCCCAACAATCAAATATTTCAATGACAAGAATAGGGTTAAGTGGCATCATATGACGATGGGATATTACACCTAATTTTTGACACATTTCACAGGAACGATAGAAACCATT